>CAUYRH010011306.1:0-12709 GCA_963574655.1 Perodicticus potto | reverse complement strand
CAAAAAAGGAAGAGATAGAATTTTATGCCACCCAACTCAAATTTGGAAAGGAAAAGACATCAATTATCCCCAAACTACAGATGTTGGCATGGATGTGGAGAAAAGGGAACACTTCACTGCTGGTGGGAATGCAAACTAATATGTTCCTTTTGGAAAGAAGTTTGGAAAACACTCAGAGATCTAAAAATTGACCTGCCTTTGGATCCTGCAATTCCTCTACTAGGAGTATATCCAAAAGATCAAAAATCACTTTCCAAAAAAGATATTTGTGCCAGATTGTTCACTGTAGCTCAATTCATAATAACTAAGTCATTCAAGAATCCCAAGTGCTCATCGACCGATGAATGGATTAATAAATTGTGGTATATGTACACCATGGAATACTATGCAGCCTTAAAAAAGATGGAGCCTTTACCTCTTTTATGTTTACATGGAGGGACCTGGAACATATTCTCCTGAGTAAAGTATCTCAAGAATAGAGGAAAAAGTATCCAATGTACTCAGTACTTCTATGAAACCAACTTATATGTACTCACACTTTCTGATGAAAGATAGAACACAACTATAGCCCAGGATGTAGGAGAGAAATGGAGTGGGAAGGGAGAGGAGTGGGGGGAGATTTGATAGAGGGAGGGTAAAAGGTGGGACCACACCTATGGAGCATATTGCAAGGGTACAAGTCAAATCTGTCAAGTGTAGAATATAAATGTCTTAACACAACAATCAAGTAAATGAAGCGAAGCTATGTTGATTGGTTTGATGTAACCATGTCAGATTGTATAAAAACACATTGTACCCCACATATGCATAAATGTATTCATGATCTATGTGTATATGACTTAAGAAGAAAAAAAAAGAAAAATGAGTCACATAATGCTTGAAGTTCTCTCTTACCCAGATATCAGGAATAGCCTTTACCACACCTTTGGAAAACATGTGGGAATAGGTCCTAAAACAGACACAACCTCAGTTGCTTCTCACTCTTAGTGAATGGCCTTAAGCCAGAAATAGAGAACTTAATATAAAAGCAAACGATAAAATAGAAAAGTACCCTCTGGCCATGTTCCAACTCCTTACTGAACAATATTAAAGACACTTAGAACAAAAGCAGAAATACCTAGAAAAAAAAAAAAAAAGGAAACAGGTCGTTTCACAAATAAAACTTGCAGATGCTTCTACCCTGAGTACTACACACCAGAGAGAAATGATACTTGTAAACACACTATGCTAAAAAGATACTGGGAAAAATAATAATTTTCTTATAACAGCTGAGAAATTAACAAAAAATAATGTGGCTAGGATAAACTTGCTTTCAGTAGAAAATAATTGTCCATATGCTTAAACTGGCAGGGATAAATTTCCCTATACATGAAAGAAGTTTTGAAATTTTTGACTGATAAGTACGATAGCAACCTTAAATTTTGCCAGAATTAGAAAAAAAAATTAGAAAATTGATCCCACAGATCAACAAGTGAATCCATAACCTATACTACCATTTGGGCTGAAGAATAACAAAGGAAAAGATGAAAGATTGAGACCACTTGAGTTTGCATTATTAAAATGTTAAAATTAAAACTGAAGACTAAGATCATTTAACATTTTGCCACTTATTTGTCTCGGGTTTTGTTTGTTTATTTTTAGAAAGGTGAAACTACAGAGCAAAAGAAAAATATAACTCCATTGTTTTCTTATGAAATTTTTGCAGACTGATGCAAAGTTTTTGTATCAAAATGCTGACTTGTTTACCCAACTGGAAGCTCATGTTTCAAGGTAAATTTTGTTTTCAAGTACTCACTTTGAAATTTTTGCCAAGTGTCCGCAATTCTTAAATTATTGTTTCACAAGTAGGAGTCTGTCCCATGTCTGTGTTTGCTCTTTGTTTAAAACTGTAATATATTTTTATGGAAGATTCTCAGAATCATCTTTAAGTCTTATTAAAACCAAGATTGCTTCAATTTATGTAGTGGGCTGCATTTATAGATTTGTGTATGATGAGCCAATCTTTCATCTCCGAGATAAAGTCTACTTTATTGTGATGAATTATAGAAGCAAAACAAATGCCATATGATCCTCTCAATAAATGTAGAAAAAACATTTGACAAAACACAGCACACTTTTTTGAAAGGAACACTTAAGAAAACTGGCATAAGGGCCAAGCATGGTGGCTCACATCTGTAATCCGAGCAGGATGAGGTAGATAGATTACCTGAGGTCACAGGTTTGAGATAAGCTTGAGCGAGAGTGAGACTCCACCTCTAAAAAATAACTGGGCATTGTGGTGGGTGCCTGTAGTCCCAGCCACTGGAGGGGCTGAGGCAAGAGAATTGCTTGAGCCCAAAAGTTTGAGATTGCTCTCAGCTATGATGCCCTGGCACTCTACTGAGGACGATAAAGTGAGACTCTGTGTCAAAAAAAAAAAAAAGAAAGAAAAGAAAAGAAAGAAAGAAAAAAAGAAAATTGACAGAGATGGAAAATACCTCAAAAACATAAAAGCCATCTACAAAAAAAACCCCATCCAACATCATACTGAATGAAAAAAGTTTAAAGCATTTACACTTAACTGGAATCAGACAGGATTGTCCTCTATTGCCATCTGTATTTTACATAGTACTGGAAGCCCTTGACACAGCAATCATAAAAAAAGAAGGATTTCAAGGGTATCCAAATGCAGACAGAAGAAGTCAAACCTTCATTCTTTCATAGCAATATAATTTTATGTCTAGAAAATCCCAAAGACTAAACCAAGGACTCCTGGAATTGATAAATATATACATCATCATCCCAGGTTACAAAATCAGTGTACACAAGTCAGGAACTATCATACACGCCAACAATAGTCAAGATGAGAATCAGATCAAAGACTCAATCCCCTTCACAGTAGTGTCATAGACAATGAAGTAGCTAGGACTACACTTAACAAAGGAGGTGAAGGACCACTCTAGGGAGGCTTATGAAACACTGAGAAGAGAAATCAAAGAGGAGGTGAATAGATGGAAAAATATAGCATGTTCAGGGATTGGCAGAATCAATATTGTTATAGTGACTACATCCAAAGGCATTACAGATTCAATGCAATTGCCATTAAAATACCAAATTAATACAGGGGAGATCTAAAAACAATAGTTCCACATTTCATGTGGAATCAGAAAATACTCTGAACAGCCAATAATTTCTTACATAATAAGAATAACTCTGGAGGCATAACTTTACCAAGCTTCAAGCTAAACTACAAGGCTATAGTAAGCAAATTTGCATGGTTTTGGCATGAAAGTAGAGATATAGACTTATGAATGAGAGCAGAGAACCCCCATATGAAACCATCCTCATATTGCCATTTGATCTTTGACAAAGAAAACAAAAGCCTCCATTAGGGAAAATAATCCCCTTTCAAGAAATGGTGCTGGGAAAACTGGATAGTCACATGTGAAAAACTGAAGCGGGACTTCCACCTCTCACAACTCACAAAAATTAATCCAAAGTGATAAGAGGTTTAAACTAAGACATGAAACTGCATGTACAAGAATTCTAGAAGAAAATGTTGGAAAAAATGCTTAGAGATACTGGCCTAGGAAAATAATTTATGTAGACACACCAAAAGCAATCACAGAAACAACCAAAATACATAAATGAGACCTGATCAAGTTAAAAAGTTTCTGTACAGAGAAGGACACAATCATTAAAGCAACTTACAGAATGGAAGAAGACATTTGCAGGCTGCATATTCAATAAAAGACAGATAACCAGAATCTGCAAAAAACTCAAGGAAATCAACATAAAAAGATGAGACAATATCATTAAAAATTTGCAAAAGACATAAACAGAAACTTTTCTAATGAAGACAGGCCAATGGCCACCATGTGAAAAAATGTTCAATGTCTCTAACCATCCCAGAAATGCAAATCAAAACTACATTGAGATATCATATCAGCTGACTCCAGTGAGAATGGCTCACATTATAAAGTCTCCAAAAAACAAATGCTGGCATGGATGTGCTTGCACTGTTTGTGAGACTGCAAACTAGTTAAACATCTATGGAAAGTAGTATGGTGATTCCTCAAAGAGCTTAAAGAAGACCTACCATTTGATTCTCAAGTCCCACTGCAAATTATTTACCCAAAGGGAAAAAAAATGACATTTTTGAAAAAAAGACACTTGCAATCAAAGGTTTATAGCAGTACAATTCACAATGGCAAAGATGTGGAAATAACCCAAAGGTCCATCAATTTAAAAATGGATCAATAAAATGTGGTATATGTGGCTTGGCACCTGTGGCTCAAGCAGCTAAGGCACCAGCCACATGCACCTGAGCTGGTGGGTTCGAATCCAGCCAAGGCCCGCCAAACAACAATGACGGCTGCAACCAAAAAATGGCCGGGCATTGTGGTGGGTGCCTGTAGTCCCAGCTACCTGGGAGGCAGAGGCAGGAGACTTGCTTGAGCCCAGGAATTGGAGGTTGCTGTGAGCTGTGATGCCATGGCACTCTATCCAGCGTGACAGCTTGCGGCTCTGTCTCAAAAAAAAAAGGAAAATGTGCTATCTGTACACCATGGAATGCTCTTCAGCTATAAAAAAGATGGTGATCTAGTAACTTTCATAACAACCTGGATGGAATTGGAGACCATTCTCCTAAGTATCTCAAGAATGGAAAAACAAATGCCACATCTTTTCAGTACTAAATTAGGACTAGTGATTAGCACTTCTGAGGTCATCTGAAATCAAAACTCAATGAGATTCAAGAGAGTCGGAGTGGAGAGTAGGGGATGGATATATTTCCACCCAACAGACACCCTGCATGGGTACCATAGTACACTTTCTGGATGAGAGGCACGAATATAACCTTGACTTTAAATATAAGGCCTGACAATTAAGTTCATGAACTTTCCACTGTGCACTTTCATTGGCACCACTGTACAACTGAGCAATGCTTCGTAATCTTGGTCTATCAGTGTCTCCTGGTTGTGGGCTGGTGTCTTGCTGAGTACTATTCAGCATTGTTGTTGGTTTTGTGTTCCATCATGAAAATGTTAGAGCTTGAATTACAGTAATGAGTAAACATTCATAAATTTCTGGTTAAACTTGGGAAGAGTGAAAGTGAAATCAGGGACATATCAGTGCAAGTTTATGGGGATAATGCCATGAAAAAATGAAATGGCAGTGTTTAAATCGGCTAAATGTTTTTCTGAGAAAACAGAAAGTGTCAGGGTGATGAAGAGAGGCAGGGTGGACAGTAAAGAGCAGAACTGACAAAAACATCGCAAAAATTCATAAATTTATTGATACAAAATCACTGGCTGACTGTGAGAAACATAGCACATCAAGTAAACATTGATGGAGAAACAGTTAAGAAACTCTTAATGAAAGTCTTTTTTTTTTTTTTTGAGACAGAGTCTCAAGCTGTCTCCCTCAGTAGAGTGCTGTATCATCACAGCTCACAGCAACCTCTAACTCCTGGGCTTAAGCAATTCTCTTGCCTCAGCTTCCCAAGTAGCTGGGACTACAGGCGCCCACCACAATGACCAGCTGTCAGTGTTTGGCAGGCCAGGACTGGATTTAAACCCTCCAGCTCTGTTGTATGTGGCTGGCGCCTTAGCTGCTTGAGCTATCGGCACCGAGCCTTAACTGAAAGTCTGGACCAACAACTTACGGCACTTACATCATGACAATGCACCAGCTCCCACAGCACTGCCAGTAAACAAATGCCTGCATTGGAACACCCTCCCTACTCACCTGGTCAGGCCCCCAATTATTTTTATTTTTATCCAAAGATAAAGGGAAAAGCAAAAGGAAAACATTTTGATGACATTCAAAACATTAAGGATAATACAAAAGCTTTGCTGGCAGTTCCAGAAAAGGAGTTCCAAAATCTCTTTGAATGGTGGAATAGGCACTGACATCAGTGCAATTCCAGGCAGAGTACGTCCAAAGTTACTGTAGTGATGATATTCAGCAATGAGGTATGTAGCACTTTTTCTAGGATGAATTTACAAACTTAATTTTCAGACCTCATATACAAGAGTAAACTATGTAACCAAAACCTTATGTACCCCTATAATATTCTGAAATAAAAGTAAAACAAAAGAATCACATTAAATCAGTCAACACATGAGAACAATTCATCTCTCTACAGTATTGATTGTTCAAATTCATGAAAATATAATATATATTGGTATGAATTCATTAGTTCTTCCTCAATAAAAATTTTTAAAACTTGCAAAAAAAAAAATACCCACAAAGATTGATGTGCTTAGTCCTCAAATTTCTGATTCAGTAGATCTGTAGTGGAGCTAACAAATTTACTTTTCTGCAACTTCACATGTGAGCTGATGCTGCTGTTCTGGGAACCATATTTGGAGACTAAGCCACTGCTTTGTTCTATGAGCCAGTTTGACTCTATTTTCCACTATCATTACATTCAGAAATCTCTCAAATGATCACATTCAGACTCTCACTGTTTTAAGAGACAGATTTTAGTAAACCAGAATTGTACTTTTAGGTATACTAAAAAACAGTTGAAATTGGCATTTATGAAATGGTTATAGATAATATAAAATGCAACAAAAAATTCCATTTTGATTCATTTTTATTCCAATATTTATTATAAATTTAAGCAAGTGCTTGTGATTTATAGCTGTTTCAGAGAGACAGAAGTTGGTATAGCATAGCTGAATCTTTAAAGGTGTTAGTAATATATACAGTCAATTATTTAATCATATAACAAAATAACATAAAAAATGATTAACCTTTTAATCTAATGGCAGACTTTTAGAAGTCCTGTTATCCAAATATCCCAAAGCCTCATTTGGAATACAATTCACTCTGCAATGTGTTCAGAAGTAATGAAAAGCAGTTAGAGTGGAGATAATATTGTGCTTATTAGAAAAATGCTTTCATTTAAGGATGAGTTTTATTGATAATGTAACCACTTGATAATTTAAAACAATAAATAGCTAAATGCATGTTAGGTACATTTCATTACACATATTTGGAGAGAACTCAGAATTTATGGGTCTTAAATCCAACCCATCAATATCTGTCGTAGAGCATACAAATATTTCACTCTTCCAACTGTTCATTCTTCTTTAATAAGCAGTAGGGAACAATGCAGCTTATATGCTGCCTGGGTTTGGTCTTTGAATGTGAAAGTCAGAGCAGAAAATGTACTGAACTGTGAAGCTTATTCACAGCAGGAATTTTGGCTAACAAGAATTTCACAATTCTAGATAAGGTTTGAAAGGAATCATTGACCTCTTTAGAACTCATCTAAGGGGATACTTTGAAAATAAATGTTGTTTTATAACTATTGTCCTTTGCATAATATACTTTGAATTTCTCTTAAAATTAAAAAAATGATCTGCTTTTTGGTCACTGTAATTTTGTGTTTTCTAGAATTTAATATAAGAGAGCTCTTGTACTATATAGCCTTTACTAGCTGGAGTTTTTATTTAATATACTGCTTTTGAGATTCTTAGATTTGCTGTTCATTTGTATTACTGAATAATATTCTACGTATATGCCACAAATTTGATTATCTAATTACATTCAGACATGTATAGCTATTTGAATAAAATTACAATAGATAACCATGTATAGGCTTTTCTGTAAACACAGGTTCTCAGTTCTGTGAGATACATATATGTCAGTTTGATGGTTGGTTTATATGATTACGCCTTATGGACATCATTAAAAGTGAAAACTGATCTAAAGTTACTGCACTATTTTTAACTTCTCCCTGCAATATGTAAAGGCTTCCGGTCTGTATATGATCATTAATACTTGCATTGTCAGTTCTTTAGTATTAGCTATTTTAGCAGATCTAATGTGAGGTATTTCATTTTGGTTTTAATTTATACTTTTTTTTCTGATGACTAAGGACACTGAACCTCTTCTTAGGTCCTTCTTTGCCATTTGTAGGACTTCATTGGTGAAGCATCAATCATGTTTTCCCATTTTTTACCCAGATAGTTTATTTTCTCAATATTGAGTGTTAAGAGTTTTTAAAAATACATATATTTGGATACCATGTTTTTTATATAGAAACAAGGATATATTTGGGGTAAATATGATAAATCCAATTTTTAATGTGTTGATCTTGAAATAAAATAATTTTATTTTTCATAAGAACATTATGGAAAGTAATTAAAAATACAGCTGAAAAGTGTTTCCATGACTACCTTATCAAATGTTTCCAACCTTTTCCTCTTTTTCTCTCTGCATTATCAGACTTTAATTCAATTATACTATAACCAGTATATGGAATAGATAGGACCCAGGGGAACGATCTCATTTTCTTCCTAATTAATATCATATATTATTTACCCTTGAATTTGAAGTAAAGCTTTCTTTTCTTCTTCATCATTTAAAATATGTTCAGATTAGGTTATTAAGTCTAATTTCCTTAAGTATAAATTTGACAGTTAATATTTCTGACATTTCACTGTTACACTTGTTTTTAGTTGGTCTTCTGTTATTATTTTTTTTTATTTAGAAGTTACATTCTCATTCTTTAGAACATATTTTGAATTGTAATTATCTTTCAAAAGTTTTTAGAGTAATTTTTGTGAAACTATAGATAAGTAATAAAGTTTTTTTTTTTTTTTTTTATTGTGGAAACGATGAACCAGAGACAGCTCAAAATATCAATACAGTGTTTGCGAATGATGTGACGAATGAACACACAGTACGATGATGCTTTGAGAAGTTCCATACTATTTCGTTTTATGTTGAAAATTAAGGTAGAATGGGAAGGGGGAAAGCTGAGAATGAATATAATAAATGCCACAAAATTGACAAAAATGTATATTTCCTATGGGTTATCTTTTTCACAGTAAGAAAATGCCAAGGCGTGGATGACTACATTATATGACAACAGGTTTCTAGAAATTAAGATTTCCTAAACACCTTCATGATGGATTAATGTAACAGGATGGATCATGCCCACTTCATCCTCAAGTCTGCCTCTCTGCTTAGTCTCCTACTTGTATTGAAATCCAAGTGGATGGCACACGTATTCTTCTCCACCCCTAGCTAGCTAACAATTGTAAGATTGAATAACCCTGCATATTGGTTCAACAAATGCTTATAATTTCAAAATCCAGCAGTCACTCATTATTCTCCATTGATCACTTTGCTTTATTCATTTATATACTATGGCCATTCAGTCAATGGTGGTGTCAAATCTTCCCAGTAAATTTTTAAGTTACTGACTTTAACTTCCCTTCTATCATTTAGATATCACATGGAAAAAATCATTTAATTTCATCGATCACTTGCTTTTATTCATTTATATACTACGGCCATTCAGTCAATGGTGGTGTCAAATCTTCCCAGTAATTTTTAAGTTACTGACTTTAACTTCCCTTTTCTCAGTAGACATCACATAGGAAAAATCATTTAATTAATTACGATACTTAAAAGGGTAAGGTTTGTTCTCTCCACTGTGAACAAACTTTATTTGTGAATTGGTTATTTTCATATTTGCTTTCATATTTTGGTTTTGGTCTTCGATGTTACTTATTTCCCATTCTCCCGTACTTATTTATTTTTTCCCTCTTTCTCTCAGTGATTTTCCTCTGGCTAGCTGCTAATAAACTTAAGACACTCCCATTTTCTCACAGTCCTTCATTTAGCCCAGTGACTTGTCTGAGTATCTTATTCTCTCTAGCCGTAACTATCAAGCACGTACACCTTAAACTACATATTATTGTGAGTATAATTGCTTTTTGAGAATTTTGATACTGCATAGTGCTAAAATAAAATTCTCTGGACTCTTAATAATGACTGATACCAGTTAATCCCATGTAAGAACATATTGCATGACAGTAACAAAAACGTAAGAGTTTTAGCTTGGTAAGAGTAATTATTCATTAATTACCTCCTTTTAGTTAATAAGAGACACTTTATATAAATTCAATTAACATTTGGACAACTTCTTTTGCAAAATGCTCATTCAAGTCTGTTGCCTTTTTATCTATCTACTGGATTGACTTTCCTCACTGATAGTTAAGGTAGAGATTAAATTTAACTTTCTTTTTTACCATGGACATTCAGTTGATTCATGATCATTTTATAAAAAGATAATTTGTTCCTCATAGGCTCTTTATGCTGTGTAGTGGGCCCATTTGTCATTTGTCTCAATGCCATGCTGTTTTAATTATGACCTAGTTTTAGTTTTGACATAGCAATATTATTATCTTATTTTTCTTCAAGAATGTAGTTTGATTACCACATTAATCTTAAAATTAGCTTCTCTATGCCTCTTTCTCTCTCTTTCTCACACACACACACTCCAGTACAATAACAAAAACAAAGATGAAAACAAACAAACAAAAAAACTCTTCAGACTACTTCGTGGTTCATCATATAGTCAATTTATTATAAAATGTTTGAAAATGTGTCCATTTCCCAGGTCTTGTTGACACTGTTCTATTTATGCCCATTTATTGGAATAGGCACAATTGACTATCGTGATAGGAAAATATTAATGACTTTCTGACTTCTGTTTCTATGAATGAATGTATTTAAAAATCTCTTTAAGTAATTGTGGTTTTTCCCACCCCTTGTAGTTCTATTTTTGTTTTATATTTTGAGGTTAGGTTATCAAACATGTGAAGTCTAAAATTCTTGCAACTTTTGGTTAATGGAAATTTTTATCATTATGAAGTGTCATTATTTCCATTAGGTTTTCTTCTTTCATCAATTTGATTTATATTTATATAGTGATGCCTGCCTTTTTTTTTTCCTTAGGAATTATAAGGACAATGATTTTCATAGTTTTATTTTCAATCTTTCCCTATATAAGTGTTTTATACATCTCATGTGCAATATAAAGCTGATACTTAAAAATCCAGCCTGAAATTATTTTTGATGGGTATAGCTAATCCATTTCCATTTAATGTAATCCCTGATGTCTTCAAAATTATGCCTACCTTTTTACTCAGGTTCTTTATTTTCTTTATGTTTGATAACAAAAATATTAGTTTTATGAAACACAAAATTGTGGCTTAAGTGTCTATTTAATTTATTATGCAACTAAACAATTTTGAATATTCTCCAACAGCAAAATTCCTGGTTGTCAAAATTAACCAATATTACAGATACATCTATATAGAATAAGTAAAGCTATAAACTTTTATGAAAAGACTGGTGCTCAGTTAAGAAGATTCAGCATTTCAGATCTCATTTTCTCTTTGCTATTAATAAAAAACTGGATTTCAAGAATATCTGTGTCTTTGATGAGTAACTTTTAAAATATAATAAGTATTTTAAAGTTATATTAAATGAATTGACAGCCCCCTAAACTTTGGCTTTGTGTTCTCAAAATAATTTGGAAAATATTAATTCAAATTTCGCATTGGAAGGAGTCGTAAACCTTACATTTTTTGTAATTCATAGGGAATTATATTATAAAAGCTATAGCTTTTAAAGATGGCATTAAAATATTCAAATCATATACTAAACTTAAACTTGAAAGTCTCCACATTTGCTTTGAAGCATCTTGTCTTACAGAAAAAAAATCTTTTAATTCAGATTTCTTAACGGCATAAAATCACATTTTCCTTCTGAATTGATAAACAATGCAGAGGTGTGGTTTTGCTGCATTTAGATGTGCGAAGATGCTTAAAAAAATTAGCAATAGGGATAACTCAGGGAGTATGTCTGATACAAATTTGTCAACAAATGATACCTAAGAAATTATTTTGCTGAAATGTTTGCTGAATTTCTGAAAAGGATGAAAACAATTAGAATTCAGAACGTCCTCATTTATTGGAATTTGCTCTGAGCATCACAGAGACTTCACTATTTATAGAAAATTACTTTATCATTTAGGAATGTTATAGTTTAAAGAATAAGTAAAACAGCTCGGCGCCTGTAGCTCAACGGGCTAAGGCGCCAGCCACGTACACCTGAGCTGGCGGGTTCGAATCCAGCTGGAGACCGCCAAACAACAATGACGGCTGTAACCAAAAAATGGCCGGGCGTTGTGGCGGGCACCTATAGTACCAGCTACTTGGGAGGCAGATGCAGGAGAATCACCTGAGCCCAGGAATTGGAGGTTGCTGTGAGCTGTGATGCCACAGCCTCTATCCAGGGTGACAGCTTGAGGCTCCGTCTCAAAAAAAAAAAAAAAAAAAAAAAGAATAAGTAAACCAAGGTTACCACAAATTTTAGACTTATAAAACATAATATGTAATAATAACGTTTACAGAAAATGCAATTCAAATAAGTCCATAATGTACTGTATGTTACCTTCTTTACTGAATTATGGAGGCTATGCCCCTCTGTCTCTCCCTCTTTATCTCTCCTTCTCCCCTCTCCCTTCCTCCTTTCTTACCTCTTCTCTTCTTTGAAAGATATAATCACCAAAACATTTATGTGTAAATAAAAGTACCAATAATCCAATATTATAAACTTGCAAATGTAAAGTTGATTGGAAATTCAGTTTTCATTATATATATTGATAAAAAGGGATTTATTCAAAAGCAACTTTTCATTTTTCATTGATTTTTCTCACTTTTTCTTTGAATTTTTCATTTCTTTTTTTTTTTTTTTTAGGTAGGAGTAGAGGTTATTCATTTATTTATTTATTTAAACAAGTGAACAGTTTATTAAGAATTAAACAAAGGTATGAGGTGATACAGTACAAGCAAGACACTCAAGATAGGTATAATAGTACTACTCACACAAAAACTTAAATTTCACCTCAAAAAAA
>CAUYRH010011304.1:0-11195 GCA_963574655.1 Perodicticus potto | reverse complement strand
TACACCTGAGCTGGCGGGTTCGAATCCAGCCCAGGCCCGCCAAACAACAATGACGGCTGCAACCAAAAAAATGGCTGGGCGTTGTGGCGGGCGCCTGTAGTCCCAGCTACTTGGGAGGCGGAGGCAAGAGACTCGCTTGAGCCCAGGAATTGGAGGTTGCTGTGAGCTGTGATGCCACTGCACTCTATCCAGGCTCTGTCTCAAAAAATAAAATAAAATAAAATAAAATAAAAAGAAAAAAAAGAAACTCATGTTTAAGGAATGCAGCAATATGCCACCCTGCCCAAAGCAGCCGTGCAGTAGCAGAGTCTGTATATATGGCAAAGGCCTTGCTGATAATATCTCCACCCACTTCAGGATAACTGCTATTGATTCCAAAGTGGGTGGCAATATTTATCTCAGAATAGCTGCTATTTCAGAATTTCAAGATTGAATTTTTAGCCTCAGAACCTGAATTCTCCTAAAAGCAATTTTACCTAAGAACTCAGTAGAGCCATGTTCATGGCTATAGATTGGGGTAGAAAAAGTACACTTTCTCTTTGTCCACCCTTGTTTCCACATCTTCCCATTTCAGTTTCAACAGGAGGAAATGTGGACAACTGTGTGTTTCAAATCACAGGGTCTGGTCCACGTAAAATGTCACCCAGTTTCTTCAGAGTAGCAGCTATAGATACAGCCAAACCCATCTGGTTAGACATCAACAACATGACTCCAGGTGACACTCTGCTGGACCATTTAAAAATTTACATGTCTATTATTGTGAAAAAGTGTAACAGTAAGTGTAATTCTCCACCACTTTCAAGAATGTCAACAATGTCTTTGAAAATCAAATTAAGATATAAAATATCATTGACTACAGCTAGTGTCATGTAATTTTTGAATACACTTTCTGCTCAAATAATACATTAATACTTACATAAAAAGACTGAGAAGAAATAAACCAGCATGTTAACAGTGTCTTTCCCTAGAAAGTGGAGTTACAGAAGTGTTTTTTCTTCTTCAAATTCAATAACTACCTGCCTACCCCAAACCTATTTAAATGTCTACTATGTAACTCAGACTTAACATATGAAGAAATAACTGCCCCATTTCTGTTCCTCTCCTAACAAAAAAATCCTTCCTCCATTTTTTTTTATCTTAGCTTTTCTATCACTTTGCAAAATAACCTGATTACACAGGGATTTCTTACCCCAAAAAAGAATCTTACACGTGCTTAGGGAAAAATCTCATGGTCGTTTTACAAACTAAATCCAATTTATCAAATATTCCATTTGGCCAAAGGTATCCAGAAGGGACCATTTTTTTTACCATCACCACAAAACTGCCCTGACCAATGATGACCACGTCACAGCTGAGTTATTGTAGTTGTCTACCTGCTGGTCAGCTGCTTTTTACCCTGCCTCTGCAACCTCTATTCTCCACCACATTGCCAGAATGACCCTTTTAAAACATGTCAAATCACGGCACTGAGGCTCAGTTAAGTATCTTGTCCAAAGTCTCACAATTATTCCAGACGTTAACTGGGATTGAGATTATGAATCTAGGCAGCAGTAGTGTCCTGAATCTAGGGAGAAAGGCCTGATGCTTTGCCAGGCCTTCCACATTTATCCAGTACCCTCCAGTTGCCTGACACCAGGCAAGTCTAGCCGTGCTCTCTGGAAAAAATGTCCTGAGCCTGGACCCCATTTATCTTCTTCTGAATTTTCTCTCCAACTCTCCACCCTGCACTGAGGTCAACCAGACCCTTCAGCACTTTGGAACACATGGCCCAGAGGCTGTTCCTGTACAATGACCTGACAGGCGGGTCCCTGCAGCTGGCTATTGCAGTATGTGTTTCACAGGGCCGTGTGAAATTAGGCCACTAGAATGGTTAACCATCGGTGACTCTTACCCCACTCACAGGACAAGTTCTAGGCTCAGAGCTACTGCTGGCTTTGAGGATTGCGCCAGATGTGTGGGCCCTTGCATTAGCTCCTGGCTCTTTATGTCATGACTCCCACGCCACCTACTAGCACCTGAAGACACTGGGGACAGTGGTCTCTCACCTTTTGTGCCACCACCTCCCTTCCTCGTGCCTTCTGCCCCCTCTGGCAGTGTTCTTGGGGCTCTACAGACAGCTGTTCTGCATTGTTGATGATCCTTTCTCATCATTGCACCCTCATAACTCTGTGACTGTGATGACAGTGGTCTCTCCTGGGTCCATTTTAATCCATGACGGATGAGGAATGGGCGTTTCTTATGCAAATGGGACTGCTCTTTTTTACCTCTCCCCTTTTCTCACCAACAGTGGCAGTGTATGGAAGGCACAGGTGGGGTCCACACTAAAAGGAATCATATTTTGAGAATGTGGTCATTACATAGGTAAAGATAAAACATTATTGGGTGATATGTTGCACTAACTTAATGCTATAAAATTCCAATCTGTAAATCTAAAATGAACAAGTGAATTATCGTTCTCACATTTTTTTCTGAATTCTCTGCATTAAACTTGTACTTGTAGTCATGACAAATACATATGTAGCCCTTAACACACTTCAGTAAAACTCTTTGAAGCCAATATTTATGGGGGTCACAATGTACAAGGCAGCATAAGTAATGATGTAACCACCAATTAGGTAAATGGTGTTAGGGAACTGCAAAATCCAGATGATCTCTATCATTTCAATACAAACAGCTTCCAATGAGCCCTTGTATTGTGAGTAACAACATTATAACATCATTTCTCCCTTTTAGTCATGGAGAGAAAATGAGTACGAAGAGATGTTTTGCAGAACTGAATAGGCAAGCTGGTGCCTGAATACACTAGGACAATAGAAACGAAAACAAAATAAAAAACCAGCACAATCTAGCCTTTTTTTTTTTTTTTTGCCATTAGTCACCATTGCCTGCTGTATTTGTAAAAAGGATGCTTTATCTTGGTATTGCTACAGCCTGTTTCTGCATTGAAATTGTTACATTAAATAGTATCATTACTATTTTCTTCCACTATGTACCCACCTCCCAACCTCAGACCATCTGAAGCTTATATTCTTAGTACTTATTCCTGCTAGCCCATACCTGTCAATTCTTCTCCCAACTATTTCCATTTCCTTTCTTTACACTGTTTAGCAAGCTTTTCTCTTCCTTACTTTCCCCATCTGTAAATAAAAATCTAAAAACAGAAACAGAAATTCTATTATTTTCCTCTTCTCAAATCTAGGATTTGTCAAAGTATAATATTCTGATGATCTTAATCGAAATCACTGTAGGACTTTTTAAAATACTATACAGGTTCCCAGATCCCACCAAGATCAACTGAAATAGTCCCTTTGGGAATGTAGACCGGGTCGTATACATTAAATCAATCAGGCTGTTTCATTCCCAGGCTTCAGCTTGAGACCACGAACTTAACCAGAAGAAAAAAACAAAAACGAAAGAAAAGCTACACAAGAACAGCACAAAATTCCACCACTGCAATTTGTCACGATCTATAGAGTTAAGTACAGAAGCCACCACAGTCATTCAAAACCACTCCAACTGATGACACAAGGTCAGCTGCTAACTACAGTTTTGTTAGGTACAGTAAGTTATATGTGCTGCAATATGATAATATGGGGTACAGAGTTACACGGTCGCCCTTCAGCCTGGAACCTCTTCTGCTCACTTGTTGGCTGATGTCCATATCCTTTATAACCACACTCCCCTATGAAGGCTCCCCTGGCTCCTCCTGCCTCTACCTTCAAAGGCCTGGTCTCCTTTGGGTTCACACTTTGTTCACACCTCTTTTCATAGTAATTACCACACTGTATTTCTGTTTGTTTTTCCATCTGACTGTCTCCTCCTCCAAATTTGAGGGTCTTCAGGGCTGTCTTTTTATCTCAAACAATTCGTGACTATATTTGTCCCATAGAAAATACTTAATAAATATTTGTGAAATTCATGAACAAGAAAAACTTCAAAGAACAGGCCCAAGTGAGTTTGCAAAGTTTTAAATGAAACATTCTAAATCATCAAAATTGCTTCAGAAATGAAATGCAGTGTTTGGATCCACCCTTAAATTTTATTGATTTCCTCATGGAAAACACATGCTGTGTTCAAAGTCCAAGAAGCCTTAATGTAGGTCAGATCTCCCTTCCTAATGCTTGGAAAATGGCATCGACAATGAGGAGATAGATGGTGAAATGGTCAACGCTGAGGAGATGGTGAACCGTCGCTACACTATAAACAATGCTAAAAATACACACTGGATGTCGTTGAGAGTCCGGTCTTCCAAGAACCAACCCAGCCACATGTGGCATGTAGACTTAACATCTGCTTTTTTAACTGGGCTGTTTGTGAAACATTTCAGCTTATCCCTTCAAAGTTATGTGAAGAGATGAGCACTCTAGTTAGAACGAGAGGGGTCACCTGTGGAACAGACGAGGGAGGGGGGCAGCCGGCGGAGGTAGGTGAGGGGAGCAGTTTGGCCCTCTTGCCCATCTTCTTGTGCTGACTCCCATCTCCTCAGCTGAGGATTCCTGCACAGCTTCCCACCCCAGCCCGCCTGTCAGCCTCTTCCTCCAGCCCTCTCCACAAGTCCCATGATGGCCGCCATCATTTTGGTTTTAGGCATCCTAAAAATTCGAATGCCCTTTTTTTTTTAGTATTTTTAATTGATATATCATAAGCTGGAGATATTTTGGAGATAAGTATTGAAAGGGGGGCACTCGACTGGCATAAACCTCAGAACACCAAGGCTTGTAGGAAAGGTCTTTGTTGGCGGGGGAAGCTGCAGGGCAGCATTAAGGAGGAAGGGAGAGAGAGAGAGAAACGGGGGAAGAGGGGAGAGGAGAGAAGGTCGAGAAGAGGAAGAGGGGAGAGAGATAGAGACAGAGACATAAGACACACAGGGCGGGGGGAGAGAAAAGAGAGAGAGAACAAAAGACAAGGGCACCTTATATAGACTCGGTTAGGGGAGGTGTCAGGATAGTAGAACAGCCAATCAGGTGTTACCGCTCTGGCGTGACGAGCCATAGGGGGCGGGCCTTAAGTTTGAACTTTTCAGTGGGGAAAGGGAGATGAAGTTGTGCAATTATCTAACATCCCTCCCTTCTTGATATGTTAAAATAGAGGGTTGGCCTTGGGATAGGGGACCTTGAGTTCTCTCTTCTGTAGCTTCTTCTGCTGAGAGGGGCACATAGTTTTTTAATTGGCCAACTAGAGGGTGATTATGATTTTTAAACAAGTAAGAGGTGAGAGGAGACATTTGAAGATGAGTTTTGGACAGCAGCCATCTGTGCTGCACGGTCTTTCTTGTATGTTGGAGAGGTAAGGGAGAAGAATGTCTAGTGTTTGAAGGCAATCATGAGTGGGTGACAAGTCAGAGGGAGTAGGTAAAAGGGATGTGGGATTTAGTGTGGGATATGTATTAAAAGATAATGATGGGTTAGATAAGAGAGAGGTTTGAAGATTAAGAATACGGCATGGTGGTAGGGTTTGAGATTTTTTGTATGTTAAAAGATCACCTCCTAATTATAAGGTACTGATAGCACACTTATCTGAACTGTCTAAACATTTAGATAACATTAATTTACCTAAATTAGATTCACAAAAGATCTGTGAAAGTACTTTAAAGAGTGGAAGGGGACCTCTAGCAATACCCTCTGCCCCTCCTGCTCTGACATTACTGGAGCCCCACCATTGTGGATGCTCATATGTTCAAGCTGTACTAGAAGGAAGGAAAGCAGGGTATATTGATGCTTTTGATTCTCAAATTTTGGGGCTCTACCCAGTTACAGTTACATGGCTCCATCCCAAAGAACAATATCCTCAAAGGGCTGTTCACTATAATCACAATCCCCTCACTTTTAAAATTATCAAAGATCTCAGACAAGTGATTACTCAATATGGCATGCAATCTCCTCATGTTAAAAGCTTAATTCTAGGATTGGCTTCAGAAATGAGACTCTTTCCCTATGATTGGGATGTAATCACTCACCCTGTTCTTAAATCAGGTCAAAACTTGCAATTTCATACTTGGTGGAAAAAAGAGGCAGCATTGTTAGCCAGACAGAATCGGGCTAGAGACACTCCAATTACAGAGGATCAATTAATGGGCAGTGTAAAATGGCTTGGCATTCAGCCTCAGTTACAATATGATAATGTTACTATTGTGAAGACTTGTCTGTGCTGTTCGAGGGCTTGAGAAACAGTTCAAGCCTGCAGTGACCCTTAACTCATGATAAATTAGAAGCCCTCTCAAATATTATACAGGAACAATTAAAAGAAGGTGTTATAGAACCTTCTACTAGTCCATGGAATTCTCCTATTTTTATAATAAAAAAGAAAGCAGGAAAATGGAGAATGCTTACAGACTGAAAAAAGGTTAATTCTATGATTCCACCTATGACTCCATTACAGCCTGGCCTGGCATCTCCTTCTATGATGCGTAGAGATTTGCATTTGCATATTATTGATCTAAAGAATTGATTTTGTACCATTTATTCTCACCCTGAAAATCGCCTTTGCTTTGCTTTTGTTGGTGCCTTCCCTCAATCAGCATAAGCCTTATGATAGATATCAGTGGTGTGTATTGCCACAGGGAAGCTTAATAATCCCACCTTGTGCCAATATTTTGTTAACCAGCTTCTGTAGGAAATAAGAAAGCAGTTTCTTTCTGCTCTTATAATTTATTATATGGATATGTTGTCTGCCCATGCAGAAATCTCCACACTGCAAAATATATTAAAATGTGCTTCACCAATTTTAATAAGTATGGTCTGCAAATAGCTCCTAATAAAATTCAAACTCAACCTCCTTTTTCATGTTTAGGTTATAGACGTGATTCTCCAAAAATATGGCCTCAAAGAGTGGAATTACGTACTGATAAACTTAGAGCATTAATGACTTTCAATGACTCTTAGAAGGTATTAATTGGCTTAGACCTTTAGGTATCCCAACCTATGCTTTAACTTATTTGCTTTCTACATTAGAGGACTATCCAGATCTTAACAGCCCTCGCCATTTAACTCCTGCAGCAAAAGAGGAGCTTTTGGTAATTACTCAGCAATTTGGTACCCTCTATCTTGATCATATAGATCCTAACTCTCCAGTTATTTTCCTTGTTCTTCCCTTGGAACATTCTCCAACTGGCATCATTTATCAAGATAATTCAATTTTAGAATGGGTATTTTTGCCTAATAAAACCTCAAAGAGGTTGTCTACATATTTCAAGAAAATTTGCCACCTAGTGATAAAAGGTTTTTCTTGCATTAGACTATTACTGGGTTCTGATCCAGCCTGTATTATACTCCCATTAACAGAACGACAGATTCATGATAATTGGAAAATTAATCTGGATTGGAAAATTTCTTTTTCCTCATTTATTGGATCTATTAGTAATGCTTATACAAAAGACAAGCGTATTCAGTTTCTAAAGAAAACCTTTTGGATCTTGTCCTCATGTGTGTGTTCTGTTCCTCTTTCTCACGCAGATACTTTTTATATAAGATGCTAATAAACTTGGAATAATAGAATATTCCAATGGCACAACTTCTAAAGTTCAACAAGGACCCTACTCTTCAGTTCAGAAGAATGAGCTTTATGCCATTTATCTTTTATTGTCATACTTTTCATCTCCTCTCCACAACGTCATTGATTCACAATATGCTAAGACTGTTGTTTCTCACGTTGAAACTGTTTATCTCCATCTATCCCATTATGATGACTTGATCACATTATTTTCTAAACTTCAAACCCTCATTCATTTGTGTTCTAACTCTCTTTACATTACTCATATCCGTGCTCACACTGGACTTCCTGGTCCTATGGCCTCGCCTAATGATTATATTGAAAAATTATTGATTAGATCTGTATTTACTGCATCACAATTTCATACAGACACTCATGTTAATGTCAAAGGATTAACACATCAATTCTCTATTCCTATTAAACAAGCAAAACATATTATCTCACTGTTTCGATCTTGCAGTCAGCTTAATAGTCCTACTTATTCCCCTGGGGTAAATCCCCCTGGTATTCATCTCAACCATATATGGCAGATGGATGTTACTATTATTCCCACTTTTGGCAAGCTAAAGTATTTACATCACTCAGTGGACACTTTTTCTAGTTATTCTTGGGCTTCAGCTCTCCCTGGAGAAAAATCCACACATGTTATCACTAATCTAATTGAAGCTTTTAAACACATGGGACTCCCTGCCAACATAAAGACAGATAATGCACCCAGTTATCTGTCCCGTCCATTTCAAACTTTTCTTTCACGTTGGAATATGTGTCACTCTACTGGCATCCCTTACAATTCACAAGGTCAAGCTATCATTGAACGCAAACACCACACTCTCAAAGAAACGTTAAGAAACAAAAGTGTGCAGATGGCTTTAACAAACCAAGATTTCTTTTACAAAAATCACTCTTTACATTAAATTTTCTTTCTTTTTTTTTTTTCCTGCGGTTTTTGGCTGGGCCTGGGTTTGAACCCACCACCTCTGGCATATGGGGACGATGCCCTACTCCTTTGAGCTACAGGCACTGCCCCACTAAATTTTCTTAATAGAGCTGAGGACTCTACTATAGCAAGAGAAGTTCACTGGAAACGTATAGACGCTCAGCATTCAGTGGAAATTTATCATTCCATATATTATAAAACTCTTGACAATTCTTAGAAACCTGGTATAGTATTAAGATGGGGGAGAGGTCTTGTTTATGTCTCCACAGACTCACAAGGCAAGCAGTGGGTTACCTGCATGTTGGATCAAACCCTGTCATGAACAAAAGACCATGGTGTGACTTTGATGAGTCACTCCACTCTGAGGATTTTCAACATTTCACTTTAAAATGCCGTACAATGTGGCACCCTCTACCTTCAACAGCTCGTACCCACCTGCCTATCTAGGGAGAAGTGAAGAAGCTTGCCCAGACAGGTGAAAGCATGGTCCATCAGCAAGGGAAATAAGTTACACCTGAGCATCTTTTTGTGGCCACATAACCCTTCTTTCTACCCAGGTAAGAAGTGGAAATGGCAGTAATATAGTTATTTTTATATATCAGGCTTACATTCTTAATCCTCCTTTGAATAGGGCCATATTATTGAATGATACAACCATACTGGTGTATGTTAATGATGCCAGTTGGATGCCTGGACCTTATGATTCCTGTGGGCCATTGAAACCTGGGAAAGAAGGCATCATCACAACCAATTACACTGTACATATTCAATGAGTCTGTATTTGTATAGGTAATAAAAGTCATTGTTTAAAGCTGTATACCATGGAATATAATGCAGTCTTAAAGAAAGATGGAGACTTTACCTCTTTCATGTTTACATGGATGGAGCTGGAACATATTCTTAGCGAAGTATCTCAAGAATGGAAGAAAAAGTATCCAATGTACTCAGCCCTACTATGAAGATAATTTATAGCTGTCATATGAATGGTATAACCTAACTATAACAAGAATATAGGGAAAGGGGCAAGGGTAGGGAGGGGAGCGGGGAGGTTGGGGCAGAGGGAGGGTAATTGATGGGGCCACACCTACAGTTCATCTTAGAAGGGTACAGGTGAACCTTGCTAAATGCAGAATACAAATGTCTTCATATAATAACTGAGAAAATGCCAGGAAGGCTATGTTAATCAGTTTGATGAAAATAGTTAAGATTATATATGAAACCAGCACATTGTACCCCTTGATTGCACTATTGTACACAGCTATGATTTAATGCTAAAGATAATAAAATAAAATAAAATAAATAGAAAAAATAATAAAGCCCAAAAATGAGGCTTGGTTATCCATTATAAGGAGTAGTACCGAGGCTAAAGTAACCAAATCAATCTACATTTTACAAACAAAAGGATGGAAAGGTAATAACAGTCACGAAGGATCTGCTTCTCCTCACCTCCCACACTGTTCCATGCCCGTCACTACATATCTATCTGAGTGGGTGCAGTGAATGCTTTGGCATGGAGAGGTCCTTTGAGTGATAATTAATACATCCTATGGAAGCGTCATTGATTGGGGACCGCTGGGAACAAAGGATTGCGAGCAGATTTAAGAGGGTATAAAGATGATGATAGTATATCTACCACAGCCCATCATTCCCATGTATGGCATGGGAGTCGTATGTCCCTGCCGATGCCATCCATAAATGGCCCAACTCAACAACATCTTTGAAAATTAACAACTTTTTTGTCATGATTATATGCTTGGAAAGGAGATATAACACATAATACTGACAATTCTTTTACTTTAACCTTTCATAGAAATGAATCCCATTATGTACAGGCTTGTGTAAAACTGCCATATATTTTAATGAAGGGACCTACCCAGTGGCAACCCAAAGAGTCTGTTATCTCTTGTATGAATTATTCCTTGTTCACATGTTTTAATTCCTCAGTCTCTTTAAATCACAGTCAGGAAAGCATTTATATTTTAAGAGATCGAGTTAGAGTGTACATACCAGTTAAAATGCAGAAACTATGGCAAGATTCACCTACAGCCTTGCTGTTTCAGCGTCTTCTAAACTCAATCAAGAAACATACTAAATGGATAATTGGATTGTAGATATCCATTATCATTTGACTGATCGTTATCACTGCTGCTGCAGCACCTGCTGGTGTAGCTTCACACCAATCTATACAAACTGTAGAATTTGTTCAAAATTGGCATAGTAATTCAGAAAAATTATGGCATCCTAGTACAAAACAAACTCTGAAATTAATATCAAATTAACAGATGTAGAGGAACCCTGGTATAGTTGGGGGATCAAACCATAAGTCTACAAAGTCAAATCAGATTACGTTGTGATTGGAATGTTACTACATTCTGTGTAACCCCCATTCCATGGAATGACTCTCATTTTAATTGGGATAAAGTAAGAAAGCATTTTTTAACTAATACTAATAAGACTGAAGAAATTCTAGAATTACAACAGCATATTTCAGAAATGTTTGCACATCAGCTACAATTGTCATCAGGAACAGATGTATTACAAAGCATTTGTGATGGTTTTAGTCAGCTATCTCCTGTCAAGCAATTGAAAGCATTGCATATTACGCAGCCATAAAGAAAGATGGTGGCTTTTCCTCTTTCATATTTACATGGATGGAACTGGATCAGGTTCTCCTTAGCAAAGTGTCTCTAGAATGGAAGAAAAAGTATCCAATGTATACATCCCTAATATGAGGCAAATTTATATCTTTCAAGTGTAGGCTACAGCCCAC
>CAUYRH010011303.1:0-14935 GCA_963574655.1 Perodicticus potto | reverse complement strand
CCATGTTCCTAAATCCCCTAAAAGACTTTATCATTCTTCTGTTATTGAGGTAGGAAAGATGGAAAGAGTAAAGATGGTAGATGAGAAACAAAAGGACGGCTCGGCGCCTGTGGCTCAACGGGCTAAGGCGCCAGCCACGTATACCTAAGCTCGCGGGTTTGAATCCAGCCTGGGCCCACCAAACAACAATGGTGGCTGCAACCAAAAAATGGCCGGGCGTTGTGGTGGGCACCTGTAGTCCCAGCTACTTGGGAGGCAGAGGCAGGAGACTCGCTAGAACCCAGGAATTGGAGGTTGCTGTGAGCTGTGATGCCACCGCACTCTATCCAGGGTGACAGCTTGAGGCTCTGTCTCATTAAAAAAAAAAAAAAAGAGAGAAACAAAAGGAGGAAGAATAAACAGAAAGAGGTATAGAGAATAGAAAAAGGGAAGGAAGGAGGAAGGGAGGGAAGGAAGAAAGGAAGGAAGGAAGGAAGAGAGGGAGGAAGGAAGGGAGGAACTAGTGATCTAATTATGAGTGAGAAATCTTGTTTATTGTTACAATTAAGATTCAGATGACCAGAAGGCGACAAAGCATATTAGATATCTCGTAGACTTCTGCCATGGGCTATTTCTGCTTGGGGATACTAAGCACTAAAATAGCTGTCATAGGTGAAATCTCAGAGGCATGACAGATCTGAGTAGCTGTGAAGATGAGAAGAGGATGAAGACCCATCTAGATCTGGAGCTGGCTGTCACAGCAGTTCAGCGCTTAGTGTGCAGAGAGGCAGCACGTTGAGTTTGGGCTTAGCTGGGTAATCATTTGAGACTGTTGAATGGATGAGAGGGCAATGGAGAAGAGACATCTGAATAAGGCCACCAAGGGCAGAGGGAAGAAGTGGAAGCCAAGTAAGAGACCCAGGCAGTAACCAGAATCCCTGTGGTGGGTTCACGAGATTCTGACTCTAGCAAGGAAGTAGACAAGCCCTTTCATGGGAAACTTCTCTACGAAAAAAAGTTTGGGGGGAAAGTCCCAACACTGAGTGTTGACTGAGATGCTATGTGAATTAGATCATGTTTCCCCTTTGTTTGCAGCCCTTCAATAAGTTTCCACTGCATATAACATAACATCCCAACTTCTTGCGGGGATTCGCAGGTGCCTAAAGGATCTGGATCCTATCTGCTCTCCCAGCCTCATCTTCACCCACATGTTCCATCTCCTCAGATGTGCCAAGCTCCTTCTTGTGGTAGGGCCTTGGGACACCCTTTTTCTTTTCATTGAAAGGAACTTCTGTCCATCTCCACAGGGATAGCTTTGTCTCATCACTCCAAACTCAACCCCAATGCTACCTTCATACAGAAGTTCTTCAGTGCAGAGTAGATGTATCCTCTATGGTATCACCATGTTTATTCCCATCAGAACATGCCTGGCAATCTATATCACTTTTGTTCACATATTTCTTTGCTGTTTATTATCTGTCTCTCTCCCGTTGTCCCCAAGGGCCATCCCTGTATTGCTGCATTTATACTGCTGCACTTCCAGCATCAAGTAAGGGCAAGGTCTTGCAGTAGACAGATGCTCCAGCAATTTTGGTGGATTAGGTGAATGAAGACTCTGAGAGCTGAACATGATGTCCCAACTTCACATGCTATAAACCTTTCAAGGTAATCTAACCAGGCATTTCTGCCTTCGTGGGGCTCAGCAGAACCAACTGGGGAAGCTACCAACACTGAATTACAACAAGCACATTCTCAGTTTAACTAACTGTATGTTGCCATTTAAGAACAGATACTTGATGGGCAAAAGAAGAAGAGGAGCCCTGTGTTGCTCAGGACAATGGCATGAGCAGTGACAATGTTAGTAAATGGCTTTGGCAGGCAGAGTATAGGAAAAAGCATCCTGCTTCCCTTCTACATCTAGCAAAGAAAAGAAGGACCATCTCTTCCTATGTCACTATTGAAAGCCATTTGGTAGAATTCCCAGGATGGACGATGGCTGCTGCCCCCTAACTTATACATGATCTCAGAAGAGAATTGGAGAATTTTCTTCCATGAAGACTGCATCATTAAAAATGGAATGGAAAAAACAATTTGGAAATACATTGATGATGCTGTTTGATACTGTCACGCTGAATTTTTTTAGGTCCCATGATACTCACAAAAATATGTTTAAAGTCCAATTTTAATGCTTTAATGCCAGGCTGAAAACTATCTTCAAATCTCTTCACATTAGAAAGAAAAAGGAATAACGAAGAAACAAAGAAAAACTTTTATGATAGAAAAAAGTATTTGAGAAATAAGGTCCCTAGCCACACAGATGGGCTGAAGAGATGGAACATACTTGGGGTGAATAATGTATGCTGTGGACAAGGTGAAATATGTGAAAAACTTATATTTGTACTTTTGTTTTTGCTATACAGTTTATACAAATCACTGCCTAAGCATTAATATTTATACTTCTAAACATTTTTTTTCCTCCTACCATGCCCATCAAACTGTCACATAATCAGGGCAGTCTGTATATCACAGAGCACAGGGGAGATCAGCTTCCCAGCCTCCGTTCCTGTAAACATTTTTCTTTTGTGCTGGATTAAGGTTATCCTCCTGGTAGGGGTTGTTGTGGAAGTAAAGTCTGCCAACATGTTTTATGATTAAAAAAAATATGGACACTTCATGACTCTACAAAGTTGGTGTTTATGTTCTGCTCAGAAGAGACCTTTCTGACTGAGCCCCTGAAGTTTTTGAGGTTTAACATTCGGAATTTATTTTTATGCTGAAGAGAGGGCCATGTTCTGCAGAGAGTTATTTTGCTTGGCAGAAAGCACAAATATCAAATTCATTCTTGGGGGATGGCTTATTGGAATGTGTCCTTGCACATATACTTTGCACTACCCTTGCCGGGAAAGGTCCTTGGCCTGGTGTCCAAAGCGTATGATGTTTAGCTTCAACCTTCCTTGATTGTGATATTTGTTTTTCAGTGTTTCCCTTTTGTGTGAAAGAAGATGGAAGGCACAAAGAGCGTGTGAGTTTAGGGAGAGGAAGATCTGGCTTGGCATCTTTCTTCCGTACTCGCTCTATGCCTGACTTTGCCTATTTCAAATATAACTGCAAAATTTGGATCATAATGGATAGGTGGCATTAACCATGTGGTTAAGAGTTGTGGCTCAAGAAAAAGACTGCCTGAATTAAAACACTGGCCATATGTGACCCAACATAAGTTACTGAACTTTTCTAAAGCCTTACTTACTTCCTGTGTAAAGTGGCGATGTGTGATAGCACCTACTTCATAGTCTGTTGTGTGGAGTATGCATGTATCAACTAGCTGTTGCTGTGTAACAAATTAAAAAAGCTTGATGGTTTAGCACAGCAACCATTCATCATTGCTTCTGAGCATATGGTTTATCTGTGCAGTTCTTATCTTTTATCTGGGCATACTTACGGACATATGGTCAGCTACAAGAGACGGGTAGGCAGCTTTGCTGATTTTTCCTGTGTTCTTGCATGTGATTGGGAGTTGGATAACTCAAGATTAGTCTCTAGAATAGTCTTTGCTGGAGCAACTGGGTTCACTGCAACATATCTTTTTCTAGTAGGCTATCCTGGACTTGTTCTCATGGTGATTGGACAGGGTTCAGAGAGAAAGAGAGAGTGAAAGGAAGAGAGAGAGAGAGATTCTGAAATGTTACCAAGGCCTAGGCTCAGATATAGTATAGTAACACCTCTGCCACAAAGCAAGCCCAAAGACAGAAAGGAGATAACGAAGTTATAGCAATGGACATGAGTACAAAATGATAATTGAAGCCAATAGTATGATCAATTTGCCACAATGTGCAGAAAACTTAGCATAAAGATTCTATAGTAACTGCTCAATAAAAGTTACCTGTCATGACAGATTGGATAATTATTGCCCAATAGCAGCATTGTGAAAATTATAACTCAAAGAGACAACCATGAGTTAAGTAGCAGTATCTACTACCAAACCGGTTATCAGTAGTGTCAGTAATGCCTTCCTGTGCTCAAGACCAAAAATACCACATTGCCCTTCTTTTCAGAGGTCCTTTCTATGGATGTTTACACAGCCAAGAATACCTTATTTGTTAATTTTATGTGTCAGCTTGACTCGGCTAAGGAATGCCAGGGTAATTGAAACTTATCAAATGTAGAGTATCAATGTCTTTATATAGTGATTAAGAAAATGCTATGAGGGCTATCTCTCACAGTACGATCAAAATGTTTCTGATTGTATATGAAGCACATTCTGCCCTATGACTGCACCAATGTACACAATTATGATTGAATACAATTATTAAAAAAAAAAAAAAAGAAAAGAAATGTTCGTCAGCTCTACAAAGCTCCCCTAGACTATGATGGGAGTCACCATGTTTGGGAGATCTTTTTATTACAGCAGCTTAACCTGAATCCTAATCAGTATAGAAATTATTAACTGCAGGTAAAATGCTGCTGTTCTAAAAAATTAAAATATGTGATGCCAGTTCAGCAAAAGTGTAGGCTAGGGTAGCAAGGAAACAGAAACTGCAGGCTAGAAATCTATGAATTCCTTGCTACAGCATAACACAACAGTGAACTGTTTACTACAATAACTTGGAATACTTATCACACACCAACTAAGCCTTAAGAAAAATGACTTGAAAGGATCAGAATGTTGAAAAAGCCAACTGCTTTTGTACCCCCGCCAAAGCCACAGAAAATGAGATTCTCACCCTGAAGCAAGCCAGCATCAGAGATCAGATTAAGGGTGCTGCTTTAGTTTCAGCTACCCTCAAGGTAGCTAACACTAAATTGAGGAGAAAGAGATGGGCTAAGCACAGCAGCCAGTAAATAAAAGAAAAGTTTCTATATCTAGAAGAAATCTTTGGGTATAGTTAACCCAACATGAAGCTGATTGGAAGCAAATATCCAAGAAGCTTAATAAGTTTTTGAAGGAATTGTATTTATAAACAAACCATGAGCCTGGCCTTATAACACACCTGTGATTGATGATTAGAGTAATACTTGAACCCCAATCCTGTGCCAGCAGGAAGTGGGCTGTGACGTTCTGCCAAAGAAGGCATATTCTTCAAAGCCCAATTCACAGAGAAAAAATGAACAAGGAAGAATTTCCCAGAGAACAAAGTTAGGTATCTTAAAGAATAATAGACAAGGGATTTACTCCTAAGCAGCAGAATAAGGAGCAGCCAGCAGGACTAATTGAGGTATTACTCTACCAGACTGCAGGGAATTATCACAATTCCTGCCCAGAAGGATTTGATAACTGCTATGGACCAATGATTGCTATGTATTTTTCCTTTTTCCAAATGGGAGTTATCCTGTTCCTATTCCTGTATATTGGGGTAGGGAGGTAGGAGAAGTGGGGGAAGAAAGACAAAGGGTAGGTAACTTGTATTTTAAGCTCCCTGGTGAAAAACCACACCCTCAATGAAGAGGAATGTACATCACCTAAAGATCTTGAATCACTTAGAGGTCTAAAATCTCTAAACTCGGAGTAAGTGGATAGGACTTCAGGCTGTCTTCCTTGGGGAAAGGATAACTATGTTCTAAGAATAGGAAAAAGGATAAAGGATAGTCAGACTGAGGCATAGGCTGTTAAATGCTCTTTAGCAACTTTACTTCATCCTTTTAGGAATGAAATTTCCTAAATTCCAGCAGAGCTCATGGCCACCCAGGTGGTGACTACAATCCCTAACATTCTCGGTGCTAGGTATGTCTGTGTAACTGAATTTTTGTCCAGTGGAATGTGAGAAGTGGCATGTGGTACTTCCAGATAGTGGTTCAACACCCTTGCCCTCCAGGTCCTCTCTCCGCCTCCCACAGGCGACAATGTGAACATAATTTTATCAGTTAGCTTAATCATGAAAACGATGACACTGTCCAAGGAGAAAGGTTAATAAACATTTTTGGTAAAAAGCTAGATAGCAATCATTTAACTTTGTGGGCTACCTAGTCTCTGTCACAGCTATTCAACTCTGCCATTGTAGCAATAAGGCAGCCATAGATAATACATAAATAAATAAAGGACTGTGTTCCAGTAAAATTTTATTTACAAAATCAGGCAGTTACCTAACAAATGCAAACAATGTAACCTAATCACTTACACCCTCATATTAATCTGAAATTAAAAAAAAAAAAAAACAGGCACCAGGTGAGCAATAAACCTGGATCTTTGGTACCAGCTCATCTCTGAACTATGATGAAAGGGAAGAAGACTATTTAAGGCATCTTTATTACAGCCATTCAAGAATGTATCCTAATACACACATGCCCATAGGAAACCAGTTGACCATATAATTAACTTGCTTGGAATTCAAACAAAAAAAGAGTTTGAATGAAGACTGGGTCACGATTCAAGAAAAGACTGTTTAAGACCCCTAAACTACAACTATTTCCAGAGCACCATCCTTGACCCTGAGAAGTTCTTTATATGTGAAAATACAGAATAGGTGAACTTTAAAGATACTTAAAAGACTTTCCAAAAAGATAATGAACTTGAACAAATTAACTTCAAGACTGATGATAATCAAGACAATAAAATTACCTGCTTATCACAAACTTGTTTGAAAAATCAAAAAATATAAAACAAAAGTAAGAATAAAAATCCCAAAACATTTTTCTGTTATCTCCAACTCAAAATAGTACACTGATCTTTTAAAAAGTGTTAACTACTTTTAGAGCTTGAAATATCCCTAGATAATTTTCCTAGAAGAAGAACAGCAAAATACTTTTTCTTCTAGAGGAAGGATATAATGGTAAGTTGCTAGAACTTAGATCATTAGAATCATTTGAATCATTGCTTTAAATTCCATTATTCTCAGAGTGGTACATGAACCGAATAAAAGGTGAAGTGTTCTGTGTAAGAAGCAGAAATTAAGATACTACATATTTATTATACACACCTGTTCCATATGTTCAAATACTGCTGGAGTAGCAATAGCAGCAGGTGCCTCTTCAATAATTTTCTGATGTCTGCGCTGTACAGAGCAGTCACGACCAAACAGAGAGATAGCATTGCCATACTGATCTGCTAGGATCTGCACCTCCAGATGACGAGACTGTTTGGCTAGTCTCATTACAAATATAGGAGATCCAGGGACTTCAGCTTGAACCTGTATTAAAAAAAGAAAATAAGACAAATTTTCAAGTGGTAAACATTTTTTCTATCATGATAATAAGCTACTTTGATTTCAACAAGTAGATGTCTAGAAGTGTCAGGGACCATGTTAACCAGCAGGAATACAAAAATGAATAAAACATAGCCTATGCCCGCATCTTTAATATGTTTAAGGTGTTGCATTCTGGTTATATAACCAATATTAACTAATGAATATGAAAACATATAAACATCCAGTGTGTTACAAGGGTAAACAACAAAATATTTGTAAACACACATACATACACATAAATCCCACAACAGGGTAAAATACTGCCATCCACTCTGTACAACTTGCTCCAGACTAGACATGTTCCTGGTTCACATTACATCATATAAAGTATTGTTGCAGTCAAAGGATTGTAGTCTTCAGTTTTGAAAAATATTTTCACTGGGTACAGAATCCTACACTGGTAATTACTTTTTTCAGCACTTCAAAGATGCCCCAACGTGTTCTGGCTTTCATTGTTTCTCCGAGATGTCAAATGTCAATCTTATTGTTACTGCCTTGAAAGTAATCTTTTCTCTCCAGCTGCTTTACAATTTTCTCTCTTTTATTTTAGTGAGGTAGAGTGGCAGATGTACTCTGATAAGCTTAGGTGTGGTTTTCTTTGTATTTGTCCTGCATAAGGCTGACAGTGCTTTTTGAATCTGTGTTTGGTAATTTTTATCAGTTCAAGAAAATTCTTAACCATTCTCTTCAAATATAACTTCTGCTCCATTCTTTCTCTTCTCTGAGACTTAAAGCACATTATGTTGGATTATTTCACTATATGCCATGTGTCTTTTATGCGCTGTATCTTTTTTAGTCTGTTTTTCTTCTGTTTTGCTACATACCAAGTCCCCTCAAAATTCAATGGCTTACTTAGAGCATCAACCTCTTATATGCTCATGATGCTGTGGTCATCTGGGCAGTTCTTCTTCGGGTCTTGCACGTATCATCATCTGGTGGCTTGAGTGAGGCTGACTGGTCTTACTCACATGTCTGGTGATTTATGCTGACTGCTGGATGGTAGGTCTAAGGAATAGCTCATCTCTACTGCATATGGTCTCTCATCCTCCAGTAGGCTAGACCAGGCTTCTTCAGTGCAGTTTTTCCAAGCAAGTAAGGTCTGAGGCTCTTGAGGTCTAGGCTCTGGAACTTACACTTTACTTTGGTCATATTCTAATGGTTCAAGAAAGCAACAAGGCCAGCTAAGATTTAAAGGGTGGGAAACAGATGCCACCTCTGGATGGGAGGAACAGCAAAGTCACATTACATACAGGAATGGGAGGAGTTATTGTGGCCATCTCTCCAAACAACCTACTATGATCTACCCTCTGGCCACAATAATTCAGATACCTCCCACATGCAAAATAGACTCACCCCCTCCCAAGACCCCCAAAGTCTCATCCAATAATGGCATCAGGCTTCACGTCCATTTTCTCATGTCCAGATGAAAATGTGCTTTCTTGGGTGCAGCTCCTCGGTTGCAGTTTTTCTTGATCCAAAGACCTGGGAACTAAAAAAACAAGTTATCTGCCCCAACACTCCCAATATTTAATGATGAGATTAGAAGAGGATAACAGAAAAAGAGACTCCTGTTCAAAGAGGGGAGGATGAGCAGAAGGATGGGAGGAATATAGTAGTCACTGGTCGATGGCAATTCTGAAATCCAAATAGGTACATGTTATTAGGTTCCTTTATTCCAGGAGTAGGGAATTTTTTTTTTTTAATTAGGGTCTAATTCTACTCTTTACAAATGGGTCCCTGATCCATAGTCCCCTCTGCACTTAGCTCTGCCCTCTCAGTCCCTGACTCCACTCCGTGAGAAATTTCTCTCTCTCTTTTTTGATACAGAGTCTCACTATGTCGCCCTTGGTAGAGTGCAGTGGTGTCACAGCTCACAGCAACCTCCAACACTTGGGCTCAAGCAATTCTCTTGCCTCAGCCTCCCAAGTACCTGGGACTACAAGGCGCCCCACCACAATGCCCAGCTATTTTTTTTTTTAGTTGTAGTTGTCATTGTTCAGCAGGCCCGGGCTGGATTCGAACCCACCAGCCCCAGTGATTGTGGCTGGCACCCTAGCCGCTGAGCTACAGGAGCCAAGCCAAGAGAAATTTCTCTTTTTATTAGAAATGACTGATGTTTACAGCTGAATAGCTCTCAGTCTGCTTCCTGCCTATAAAAAATAGAAGACCCAGAGGGCTCTTTTCATTTTGAACTATTTCTGGCCCTCTTAGTCGCTTTGGTCCATTCATCAACACATGTCTCTTGACAACTCTATGGATTTTCTATGAATCATATTGGGGTTCACTGCTACCCCAAAAGCCACATCAATAACTCACTTTTGCATAGATCTCTCTATACTCTGGGCATATCAGGATACAAACTGACAATGCCCTTAAGATTTCAGAAGCACATTTTCCTAGCTGAGGGGGTGGGTAATCTACCAGGTATTGCCTTAAATGTTTCTGAGGTCTTAAAGTCACAAGCATTTTTTTTTTGTAGAGACAGTGTCTTACTTTATCGCCCTCGGTAGAGTGTTATGGCATCACACAGCTCACAGCAACTTCCAACTCCTGGGCTTAGGCGATTCTCTTGCCTCAGCCTCCCACAGGCGCCCGCCACAACGCCTGAGTACTTTTTTTGTTTCACTTTGGCCAGAGCCGAGTTTGAACCCACCCCCCTCGGTATATGGGGCTGGTGTCCTACACACTGAGCCACAGGCGCTGCCCTGTCACAGGCATTTTTCACTTTGTCTTTACTCTGAGACATTTTTAATTTACAAATCCTTTGCCAGCTAGAGAGACTAGGAATGAGAAGTAGTTCTACTTAGAAACCTAACAAGTTATGGATCCTTCACATTTCTACTAAATTCTGCTCGTCAACCAAGTATCTTCTGTAGCTCATCTCTCTTTTATACTTTCTTAGCATAAACAACTAGAAACACTCAACAGATACTTTCAATACTTTGAAAGTACTAGAGACCTGCTTGACCAAATCCATGATGTCATTAGATATATTCTCTCTCTTCCAAGTTACTTCAGAGAACATTTTTTGCAAACTGTTCAATCATTAAAGAATAGGGGCTTTTTGGCTCAGCGCCTGTGGCTCAACAGGTTAAAGCGCCAGCCACGTACACCTGACCTGGCGGGTTCGAATCCAGCCCTGGCCTGCCAAACAACAATGATGGCTGCAATCAAAAAATGGCTGGGCGTTATGGCAGGTGTCTGTAGTCCCAGCTACTGGGGAGGTAGAGGCAGGATACTCGCTCAAGCCCAGGAGTTGGAGGTTGCTGTGAGCTGTGATGCCACGGCACTCTATCCAGGGCGACAACTTGAGGCTCTGTCTCAAAAAAAAAAAAAAAAGAATAGGGGCTTTTTTCCAGGATCCAATAACATCACTATTCCTGCCTCCACTATCAGTTTGTTCTTCATTAACATACTCACCATTCTCCTAGCCTCCAACTATAAGCTAATTTCAAAACCACATTTTTACTTTTTTGTTATGGCAGTATCATACCCAGAATTAGTGATTTGGGACATGAAATCATTTTGTTTTTTTAGCTCATGATTCTGTGGATCAATATTTTGACCTGAGCTCAGTTGGGCAATTCTTCTGCTGGTTTTGCCTGAAGTTACTCGTACAGCTATAGTTGTCTAGCAGCCCAAGTGGGGTTGGATGTTCTAAGATGATCTCACTTACATGTCTCAAATATGGTGCTGTCAGCTAGCAAGAGTAGGAGGCCTTTTCTGGGACAACTCATCTCTGTTTCATGTGACCTCTCTTTCTCCAACAGGCTAGAGCAGGCTCATCACATGGCAATCTGAGGTCTCATTCCAAGAGGGCAAGGGCAGAAACTACAAAACCACTTGCAGTTTAGGCTTTAGAACTTGTACACCATTTCTGCCACACTGCATTGGTCAAAACAAGTCACAAGGCAAGCTCAAACTGAGGGGTGAGAAAAAGGACTCTACTTACTAGGAGGAGCTGCAAAATCATACTGTGCAGGTACATGGAGATGGGAGGAAGTACCATGGTCATCTCTGCAAATAATCTCTCCCATTTCTCTCTATATTTTTCATCCTTTTATCTCTCTTCATGTTTTAGTCTGAATTTTCTTCTGATCTATCTTCCAGTACTAATCCTCTCTTCAGCTATATCTAAAATGCTAATTAAACACCTATAATGACTTCTTAATTTTAGTTATTGCATTTTTAGTCCTAGGATCACTTGTTTCTTCTTTACGATGTCCAGTTCTGTGCCAAAAGTCTCAATCTTGTCCTTAATTTTCTTCAGTAAACTAAGCATAGTTTAACTTTAAAGTACTTATCTGATAGTTCCATTATCTAAAACCTCTGTGGGTCTGTTTCTAGTGACTTTCGCTTTTCTTGCTTTTTCATCTAATTTCATATGCCTGTTTGTTTTCAATTGGATGCTTGATATGCCACGTGAAAAAATAATAGAAATAATTTGAAGCTCTGTATGTTACCTTTCCCTGGAGAGGATTGACATTTGCTTTCTCCAGGTGACTAAGGGTGTTGATCAGAGCATGAGTGTTTTGAAGCTGAGATTTAGTCCCTGTGAGGGCTGGTCTATTTTCCATTCACCCTCTCTCCTACAGAATAACCCCTCAGTACCTTAACTAAATTGTGAGAGGTTTCCCAGGGCACCCCTCCTCCACAAGCCCTGAAAGTCTAAATTTTATCCTTTCAGTCTTTTAAGACTATTGAAAACTAATCAGATTTTCAGCTGCTTCTTCTTCAACTAGAAGGTATTTGTAGAGGAAAAGTGACCTCAAATGCCAGGATCATCTCTCTGAATTTTCTTTCCTTCTATGTATTAGCCCCATAATTCTTCTCTGTATTGAAACGTCTATAATGATTAAAAAAAAAAAAAGAAAGATCTGGTCCAGTTTTTCTAGTTTGTTCTCAATGGGAGGATTGGATGGAGTTATTTAACTAACCAGTACTAGAATTTAAGGACTTTCACATAAAACTTTCTCTTTGAACTCAGGCTAGACCTCCCATTTGATCCTACAATCCCATTACTGGGCATCTACCTAGAAGGAAAAAAATCCTTTTATCATAAGGACACTTGCACTAGACTGTTTATTGCAGCTCAATTTACAATCACCAAAATGTGGAAACAGCCTAAATACCCACCAACTCAAGAATGGATTAACAAGCTGTGGTACATGTACACTATAGAATACTACTCAGCCATTAAAAAAGATGAAGACTTTACATCCTTTGTATTAACCTGGATGGAAGTGGAACACATTATTCTTAGTAAAGCATCACAAGAATGGAGAAGCATGAATCCTGTGTATTCAATTTTGATATGAAGACAATTAATGACAATTAATGACACGATGGGGGTGGGGGAAGGGAAGAGCAGAGAGAGAAAGGAGGAGCAGAGAGAGGGAAGGAGCGAGGGGGTGGGGTCTTGGTGTGTGCCATACCTTTTGGGGGTAAGAAACGATTCTAAGAGGGTCTTTACCTAAAAATGCAATCAGTGTAACCTGGTTTCTTATACCTCAATGAATCCCCAACAATAAATTAAAAAAAAAAAAAAACTTTCTCTTTGTATTCTAGACTCGTTCTATTTGATGCCATAGTAATAAATAGTTTTGAAATGTTGGTAAGAGTGGACATTATTTTTTATTTTGTTTCTAAGAACAAAAGCCTTTTCTGTAGATTCCATAAGGCACTGATCTAAACTATGAAATTAGAATTTACGGAAGACAAGTTAAAATAAAATTTAAAAACTGAGTAATATTTAACTTCTTGATGTTTAAAATAGGATAATACAGCAAGACATTATCTTTGTTGCTTTCTTTACCTAGTATACTCAGTGACTTATGATGGCATTATATCCCAATAAACCCATTGTAAATTGGAAAATTTGAAACCTAAAAAATACATTTAATACACCTAACCTGCCAAACTTCATAGGCTAGCCTTGTTTACCTTACACATGCTTAGAACATTTATATCAGCCTACAGTTGGACAAAGCCTATATTATAATAAAATATTAAATATCACATGTAATTTAATGTACTGAAAATGAAAAACAGAATAGCTACATAGGTACTTGAAGTATAATTTCTACTGAATGTATACTGGTTTTGCACCACTGTAAATTCCAAAAACTTGTAAGTTTAACCATTTTAAGTTTAAGATCAACTGTACGTCAAATCATGGAAGACTCAAGTCATAGTTTTTCCCTTTAGTTTATGAAAGTAAAGCAACAAGTTCGCTGCTGAATGGTTTGAAAAAAGCATGGTTTGAAACTGTTTGAAAGCAAACAAAAGGTAGAATAAAACACTAGTAAGAGATAGTGCAAAGTAGAAGATGGTGAGAAAACCAAGAAAAAGAAGGAAGGTAGGAAAGTGAAAAGGCCACACCTGTGTCCTAATTTTTCTTTTTCTGACATAGGTTTTACTCAGCATTGGGAGGAGAAAAGAAGAAGTGAGTCAAGTAGGTAAGGGTAACTCGGAGGACAGAAGAGATACCTCTCTCTTTTTCCTCCTTCAGTTTTTTTTTTCTTTTTTTTTCTTTTTATTAAATCATAGCTGTGTACATTAGTGCAATCAAGGGGTACAATGTGCTGGTTTCATATACAATCTGAAATGTTTTCATCAAACTGTTTAACATACCCTTCATGGCATTTTCATAGTTATTGTATGAAGACATTTGTATTCTGCATTTAGTAAGTTTCGCCTGTACCCCTCTGAGATGCACCATAGGTGTGGCCCCACCAATCACCCTCCCTCCTACCCAACCTCTTCCTCCTCTCCCTTCCCATATTCTTGTGATATAGTTGGGTTATAGCCTTCATATGAAACCTTTAAATTAGCTTCATAGTAGGGCTAAGTACATTGGATACCTTTTCTTCCATTCTTGAGATATTTTGTTAAGAAAAATATGTTCCAACTCCATCCATGTAAACATGAAAGAGGTAAAGTCTCCATCTTTCTTTAAGGCTGCATAGTATTCTAAGGTATACATGTACCACAATTTATTAATCCATTCGTGGGTCAATGGGCACTTGGGCTTCTTCCACGACTTAGCAATTATGAATTGAGCTGCAATAAACATTTTGGTACAGATGTCTTTGTTATGATGTGATTCTTGGTGTTCTGGGTACATACCTAGTAAAGGAATCATAGGATTGAATGGCAGGTCTATTTTTAGATCTCTAAGTCCTCTCCAAACATCCTTCCAAAAGGAACGTATTAGTGTGCATTCCCACCAGCAGTGTAGGAGTGTTCCCTTTTCTCCACATCCATGCCAACATCTCTGGTTTTGGGATTTCGTCATCTGGGCTAATCTTACTGGAGTCAGGTGACATCTCAAAGTAGTTTTGATTTGCATTTCTCTGATGATTAAGAATGGTGAGCATTTTTTCATGTCTGTAGGCTGTGCGCCTATCTTCTTTAGAGAAGTTCCTCTTCAAGTCCTTTGCCCACCCTGCGATGGGACCACTTATTCTTTTCTTGCTAATGCGTTGGAGTTCTCTGTGTATTCTGGTTATTAAACCTTTGTCAGAGGCATAACTTGCAAATATTTTCTCCCATTCTGAGGGCTGTCTGCTTGCTATACTTACTATGTTCTTGGCTGTACAGAAGCTTTTTAGTTTGATCAGGTCCAAGTAGTTTATTTTTGATACTGCTTCAATTGCCTGGGCAGTCCTCATAAAATTCACCCAAGCCAATTCCTTCAAGAGTTTCCCCTGCACTTTCTTCTAATATTTTTATAGTTTCATGTCTTAAGTTAAAATCTTTAATCCAGTGAGAGTCTA
>CAUYRH010011301.1:0-13186 GCA_963574655.1 Perodicticus potto | reverse complement strand
AAAGCTAGTGAGTCTATATAGACCTGGAGTTTTCTCTTTTGGAAGGCTTATAAATTCAGTTTCTTTAATATATAGGACTACATTTATTAAATAGGTTGTCGATTTTGAGCGAATTTTGATAGTTTGTGATCTTTACAAAATTGAATCACTTAGTCTAAGTTGTTGAATTTATGTGTATAGAATTATTTGTATAATTCCCTTATTCTTTTACTATCTGTGGATTGACATTCTTTTTTTTTTATTCAGAATGTTTGTAATTTGTGTTTTTTCTCTCTCTCTCTCTCTTTTTTTTTTTGCAGTTTTTGGCTGGGGCTGGGTTTGAACCCGCACCTCCGGCATATGGGGCTGACGCCCTACTCCTTTGAGCCATAGGCACCACCCCTCTCTCTTTTTTTTAAAGTACTGGCTAACAGTAACATAAAGAACTTCTCAAAGAGCTAGCTTTTGGTTTCACTGATTTTCTCTACTGTTTTTATGTTTCATGTTTTTTTTGTTTTTTTTTTTTGTAGAGACAGTCTCACTTTATTGCCCTCAGTAGAGTGCCGTGGTGTCACACAGCTCACAGCAACCTCCAGCTCCTGGGCTTAGGCAATTCTCTTGCCTCAGCTTCCTGAGTAGCTGGGACTACAGGCGCCCACCACAACATCTGGCTATTTTTCTGTTTGCAGTTCTGCTGAGACTGGGTTTGAACCCGCCACCTTCTATGTATGGGGCTGGCCCCCTACTCGATGAGCCACAGGCACCACCTTTGTTTCATGTTTTATTGATTTTTAGCTTTTCATCGTTTCCTTCCTGTGACTTGCTTTGGGTTTGCCCTTCTTTTTCTGTTTCCTTAAGGTGGAAGCTTCAGTTATTGAGAAGATCTTTTCCAAAATAAATATTTAAGGCTATAAATTTCCAAGGAATTCTCTGGCTATATCCTACAAATGTTGCTATTTTATATTTTTGTTTTTAGTTTTTTAAAAAAATATTTTAAAATTTCATTGATACTTCCCCTTGACCCATGGATCATTTAAAAATACTTTTGTCTCATTTCCAAGTATTTGGAGATTTTCCAGTTATCTTTCTGAAATTGATTTCTACATCTGGTATGTATCACATGTGGGATTTGATTTTACTCTATTTATAATCTATTAAATTAGCCTGTTACTATTTCCTGGATGCTGGCATTAGTATACACATGTAACTAGGCATAAATAATAAGCAGCTTATCTCAAAAGCCATAAATAGCATTATTTTTACATTGCTGAAGTTGGTGTTTGGAGGAACCACTGAGAGGCCAGGAGTCTCTGAGCTGTGATTATGTGGACAGACTTAGGAGTAAATTGACCTCCTTGCTCTCTACTTGGTGTGTGGCTTTGGACAAGTTAATAACCACTCTGAATTCTTGTCTGCCAAATGAAGACTATTTCACATGACTATTTCATGTGAGCTGAGAAAATTCAGCAATGAGATTTAAGGGAATCCTTTAGACTCTTGATTATAGGCAGATGCAAATAATCACCTTTATTAAGAGGAGCGGGGAACCAGACAACTGGTCATGTTGAAGGACCTGGGACCACACAAATATTCATAAATTGATAAAAATCAATATATTAAAACAAATATCTAGTACTTCATGCTAGACCTGAAGGAGTTGATAATTCAAAACAGGAAGTTTTGTGACTGGAGGTAGTTGTTCCCCTTTGAATGAGTGATGAATGTCTCTGGCCTTTAATATCTGCCAGTGGCTTCACTTCCTCTCACCCTGCCAGCTTCTTGCCTGGGTCACTGCCACAGCCCTGTAGGTTTCTAGAGATCATTTTTGCCTATACCTTGCTAATGATCTTGGCTGACAGAATGTAAGTATGGATCTGTAATTTTTTTTTTTTTTTTGAGACAGTCTCAATCTGCCCAGGCCACAGTGCAGTGGGATCAGCCTAGCTCACAGCAGCCTCAAACTCCCGAGCTCAAGCAATCCTCATGCCTCAGTCTCCCATACAGGCACCCCCAGCTAATTTTTCTTTTTTTTTTTTTCTTTCTTTTTTATTTTTTTATTTTTTGAGACAGAGCCTCAAGCTGTCACTCTGGATAGAGTGCTGTGGCATCATAGCTCACAGTAACCTCCAATTCCTGGGCTCAAGCGAGTCTCCTGCCTCTGCCTCCCAGGTAGCTGTGACTACATGCGCCTGACACAATGCCCGGCCATTTTTGGTTGCAGCCGTCATTGTTGTTTGGCGGTCCCAGGCTGGATTCGAACCTGCCAGCTCAGGTGTACGTGGCTGGTGCCTTAGCCCATTGAGTCACAGGCGCAGAGCCTCTATGTTGTTTTTTTATATACCAGTTATTATCACAAGGAGGCAGTATTCACACCAACCACATCTGAATATAAAATGACCCATCAGCATCTAGATTAAGTTCCCATGGTACAGATTTTTTTTTTTTTTTGCAGTAGTTGATGGTGTTGCAGAACATGATTTTACATTTACCCAGTAATTATAATTCATGAAGTGTTGTTTTACCTCCAATACTGCTGCTTTCAACGTAGTAGCTGCTTTTAACAGAGTAGCTGCTTTCAACACAGCAGCTGCTTTGTACACAGTAGCTGCTCTCTACACATGTGACTGGTCCACATAAGTACATTATGGTGCCAACCTTGTCACATACACCTGCACTTGTATGGGGTGTAAGTGATGGGGTTGGCGAGATGATGTCATCACGCCAGGTACTCATATGTGGGCTTATCTGCATGTGGGCAGACCCGCCTGGAGAGGTATAGAGGAGCGGTATCTTGGTCCTAAGACCATCAGAAAAATGTGTTTTCCGATGGTCTTAGGTGACCCTTTTGAAGAGTCATTGGACAGGTTGAGAACCGCTGTTCTTCTAAGTTGCTGCATAATCACGTGCTACTTCACCTTGCACTTTTATATGATGGAGATGGTGTCTTCAAACCTCATAAACCAAGCTCTGCTAGAGTCAAGCTTTTCTTCTGTAGATTCCTCACCTTTCTTAGCCTTCATGGAATTGAAAAGACTGAGGCTGTTCCTCTGGATTAGGTTTTGGCTTAAGGAAAAGTTGTGGCTGGTTTGGTTCTACCCAGACCACTCAAACTTTCTTCCTGTTAGCAATGAGCCCGTTTTGCTTTCTTCTCATTCATAAACCTCATGATTCATGAGGTCCTAAGACAATTGATGGAGTTTAATGGAGTAGCATGTTTAATTTTCTTCAAGAACTTTTCCTTTGTATTCACAAATTGGCTTAGTGCTTGATGCAAAAGAAATTATTTTGGCTTTCTACATGCCTTCTTCATTAAACTTAATCCTTTCTAGCTTTTGATTTACAGTGAGAGATGGGTAACTCTTCCCTTTACTTGAACACTTACAGGCTATTGTCGAGTCATTCACTGACCTAACTTCAATATTGTTGTATCTCAAGGAATAAGAGAGCCTGAGGAGAAGGAGAGAGATGGGGGGAAAAGCTGGTCAGTGGAGAAATCAGAACACACACTATTTATCTATGAAGTTTTTATCTTATATGGACATGATTCATGAGGTCCTAAGACAATTGAAATAGTAATATTGAAGATGTCTGATCCCAGATCACCATAAGTTATATTAACAATGGAAAAGCTTGAAAGAATTGAAGTTTGTGGCAACCCTGCATCTAGCAAGTCTATTTGGCACCAATGTGACATATAGACATGAAGTGAGCCAGTGGAAAAATGGTGCCAAATAGACTTGCTAGATGCAGGGTTGCCACAAACTTCAGTTAAAAGCAATAAATCAAGATGGAATAAAATGACGTATGCCGGAATTGAAAAGACACTGAGAAGATTTTTTTATAAGGTTCTTGGCAGAAAATTGGAAAATACTTTGTGATTTTAATTTTTCTTTTCTTTTTCTTTTTTTGTTTGTTTTTTCTTTATTTTTTTTGTCTATGTGATTTTAATTTTTCTCTGTTTTGTTTACTTTATGCCTATGTCCTTAAAGCACATGTGTCTTACCAAAATGTGCACTGTCTGCACCTTGTACATCTTAGATATCATTGAATAGTGCACCTATCTCCCCAAAATATTTTTACACATATTGCCTGAAGCAAGTTTCTTCAACTATAATAAAATAATGTGTCTCTCAAGGATGAAGACATGACATTTGCTGAAATGGATATTTTAAATAGCTAAAGGCAAACTAGTATCATTTCCTGCATATCTTCCTACTATACAAGCTTTCAGTTACTCTCTGAGAGAGGTATAAGGCCATAATTCCAGAATATGGGCTCTCAATGGCATTTACAATTTTTATTTATACAGATAAGCGACTAGTAAGTGCTCCACATGTCCATGTGCACTCTACTTGCTCCTAATGGCTCTGATCATTCCAAGTGAAGCAGTCAGCCTCACAAAGTCCATCTAACACACAACCATCTTCCTTATGAACAAGTGTGCCCTAGGACTGGATTTCCTGCTATGAATTTTTCTCAAGCAAAAACACTTGACAAAAGTTAGAGTCATTTCTTTTTTTCAATAAAGAATAAAATAAATATTGAGTCTCTCCCTACCTCTTATGTTATATATTAGATATAGTGTTGATAATCTTGTAGCCGATGTACCTTCACAAGGTATAATGGAAAAGCTGGCTCAGGAGGTGGGTATTCACCATGTGGTTCCAGGCTGCACTGAGTCATCAACAGGGCACTGGAATGCGATCATACCTTGAAGTTCTTTTCTTGAATCTGCCAATTATGTTTTTTCATACTCCTGCATATTTCTCATTTCTTAAACTCAGTTCTGTCTACATAACTTACAGGCCCTGTGCAAACTGAAAATGTAGAATTCCATGTTTGAAATTTTTCAGATGACAACAGCAAAGAGTATTAAATCAAGCACAAGACCCTTCTAGGAGCAGGAACCTGTGAAACAGCATGAGTCACACGCCCATGAAGCTGACCTGCTAAGTATGCTCTTTATTTATACAAGAAGGGTAATCTTATGCACTTAGCCTGAGTTATACAATTCTTTTGAGGCTCAAATTGGAGTTGGTGAGGTTTATTTTTCAGTTTCTCTGGATAAACTAATAGGACCATTTTTTCCACCTTTGTGTGTTAGGTTATTTTATATACTTTCTTCTGGATCCAAGTGTCTTGAAAGTTGGTTAAAAAATAAGCATCATACATTCTCTGAGCCAACTGCATTAGGAAGTGTGTGTTTATCTGTGTATGTGTGTATGTGTAGAACTAGAGGTCAAGAGTGAAGTGTGCATTACAGATATAGATTAAAGTAGACAGAAAGCTCATGCTTTGTAAAATAGTAATTGATAGCAGTAAGGGGTGAATGGGTGAATGAGTGACTGATGGCCTGGATGATGACAAGCTTGTTCCAGAACTATTGGGGGTGCTTAGCAGTAAGTAGGCAGATGGCAGAGAAACAGTAAACACATACGATTATACTGGAGTTACTTTTTATTTTTGTGATACTTTTTCTGATTTTGAAACATTGACATTTCCTAAAAAGTGATGTGCAGATAAAAGATAGAAGGGGGTGGATGGGATTCAGATAACTTGTAAGAGAAATAGAGTGACATGTATTTGTCTTTCCTTCTTACCACCTCAGTGGTACATATTTTTCTCCTATTTTGATGTATTAATTTACCTAAGATGTTGAAAAGTGTAAGACCCTAAAGTCACTGAGATTAAAACAAAGTGAATAAAAAAAAATCAGTCTCACAGATGCTTCCATTAGAAGTAACCAAATACCTGATTATCTTATTCCAAATCTTCAAATGTCTTTCCAAGATTACTCTAGATTACTCTAGCAAACGTCCTTACAGTCTTCTTCCCATTTTCTGGGTCCTCCAGAGAGCTTCCAGAGTAAGGTTTTCAATACCTCGGTTTGCTCAAACCAGCCGTAATGTAAAGCTTGCTTTATTGACCTGACTATAAATTCACATTATTTTCAGAACCTCCATAGTCTGGCCCAGCCTACTGTTTCTTCATGTTTCTTTTTCTTTTTTTTTCTTTTTATGTCTTTGGCTTTATTCAATGTTATCTGAAAAAATTAATTGTTTTGGAAAATATTCCAGTTGCATTTAAAATAATCAGTGTCACTAACTTAACAATACTTGGTCAGTAAGAATTAGGGATATTCCTAGACTGGCCAAACAACCAGTGTTTCTAATGCCAGTCTTCTTTTTTTTTTTTTTAATAAATCACAGCTGCGTACATTAGTGCAATCAAGGGATACAATGTGCTGGTTTCATATACAATCTGAAATGTTTTCAACTAACTGTTTAACATAGCCTTCACGGCATTTTCTTTTTCTTTTTTTTTTTTTTTCCAGTGGTAAGACAGAATTTATTTACAGAAAAGAATACAGAAAACACTAAAGCTCCTGGTAGAGAGAGAGAACTCAAGTGGGCAGAGAAAAGCTCTCTCCGTTTCTCTCCTGGTCTTTCCCCGTCTCCCCCTTTAGGCTTTTTAGTCTCAGGGTATATATAGGTGTATGGGTTCCTTGGCCAGGAAACGAATGAATACAGTCCCTTCCGCCAGGGGCAAGGTGAATGAGTGTATCAATGAATGGATACAGTCCATTCATGAAATTGAGGCCTAGGAAATTCACATGAAATTGGCCTAGGCATAGGAAATGGGGGTTCCACATTTAGTCCTAAGTGTAAAGTGAAGGAGACACCAAGGCACAGGTGTCTCCTCGGTGATTGTCTGGCCTTTTTGGCTACTGGAGCCTCCAGTGGGGGTTGGAGGTCCCCCTCCTTGCCTATCATCCAACCCGCTGGCTCTTCCGCTGGCTGCCGCAGCACCAACACCGCCAAGGAGGAGGTGGCAGGTCCACCAGCTCAGCTGAGCTGGCTAGGGCTCCAGTTTTCCTGCATCAATTCTCCCTCTCTGAGTAGAAACCCTAACTGCTGTTAGGGAAAAGGGGCGAAGACTTGATCTAACTGCTTCCTGCTGGATCGGGCAATGATAGAAGGGGGCAGTTAGGGTTTCTCCGGAGGGAGAGTGATACAGGGGTTCATGGACTGGGACCATCTTTATTGCGTGTGGCTTGATGACCTTTCCAGTCTCCGCCACTTCTGCCTTCCTCAGGGTGTCCAGAAGCCTCACGCTGTCTCCCTGTGTCCCCAAGGGGAAGTTCCTGGGTAGATCCCGCCTGCCAGAGATGCCTGAAGTCCTCTCTCCCCGGTCTCACCGTGCCCAGCCGCAAGAAAGCTGTTACTCGGCTGCCATCTTGCTCCGCCCCCCCCGTGTCTTGCTCCGCTTTTTATACTTTCAATGAAGATGCAACTGGGCTGGAAGCTGCAGTGGCTTCTGGCTTGAGAGACACTCATGTAAAACAACTCCAGAGTCTTGAAAAGTAAATGCAAAAGCAATTCCTCTGTTAAATCCAGGTGGAAGCTGTGGGGGCGCAGCCTTTCCTTGGGGACTTGGGACTCATTTTCTCCCACATTTAAATGTGTCTGGATGCTTGCTTGGGGTGGAAACTACATAATTTAATCTACAATTCATTGTTTGGAAGGTGGAACCAGGAGCTCCCGCCCGTGTCATTATTACTGAGCCACCTGGGAATGAGGGGCCGGCCTGGGCATGGGCAGTGGCTGCTGCATTTTTGCTTCTCTCTAGGTGGGCAACCTCAGCCAAGGTAGGACCACGAGGCGACCAGCGTGGACGATGCCACCAGGGACCCTCAGATGCCCAGAGGCAGAAGCACAAAAGATACTTCGGTTTTAGAGCTCGAAGCTGACACAGCCTGGTGCCATATGTTTGTGGCACGTATGTGATTGCTGTGGCCTGGCACGTGCCAAGCCTTGCTGGAATGTGGCCTCGGCTCCTTGTCCCTGCAGCCTGGGTCAGGTCACTTTGCCCCCAGCTCCTCGCAGGTGCCACCGGGTGGAGGTAGTGATGGTTGATCTCTGTAAGTCATCTAAAACCAGATACAAAGGCCCTACAATGCCAATTATCATTATTATTTAAAAAGTGAGTCTCTTTGCCAGGAAGCTGCCCCAAGCTCATCCAAGTCTGATTATGACGCTAATTATGGTGATTATAAAGAAGAGGGAGGCACAATTCCTACCTTTCCCCTCGCTGCCTTTATGACAAGCCAGGAGTACAGACAGCCGAACTGTCCTTGCCACGGCCATGGGAGGGTGACCTCAGCCTGCCCAGCAGCTCAGTAGCATGCAGGTCCAGGACTGGCTCTCCTTCATGCCCTGTGTCCCTCACTTCGTCATGTGGGGCACACATGTGCTGCTGTGGGGGCCAGTGGGTACGAGCCGCCACCCAGTGCATCCTAGAGGTGGGGTCACTACTGGGGCAGGCCTGGTGGCTGCCTCTCTGAACATACTGGGTGTGACACCTGCTGTGTTTTTGTTTTCTCCCTGTAGCTGGGTACACTGGACAATCTTTTCTCTTAACCCGTGGCTTGGGGGAGGGGCAGACAGTGGTGACTTTGCCTGGTCCCCTTTCTGTAACTGCCCGGCCAATCCATGGCAGGCAGGGGCCCTCTGCGGGCTGGCTCCCTCCGCCCCGGTCGAGTCCTTTGCTGCTGATGTGCTGGTGTGGCTGTGGAGGCTGCAAGGCTTTCTGCGTGGCTGCCACCACCCGCTCTGCCATGGCCAGCCTTGGAAGCCTGACGGGCTACGTGCCCGGTGCCCGTGTAAATGAGCCCATTCGTTTCCTGTGCTGGCATATGGTGTGCCATTGTCTGCGGCTGCCGAGGCAGAAGTGATGCAATTTGTTGGCACATCCTGCCACGGAACAGACTATCTGTCCCACTGAGCCCCCAAGAAAACAACAGAAACGGCGAAAGGGCAGCCAAGAACTTCACACTGCATTCTGCACGCTCAGGGCCCTGTCTGCGCCTGGGAGGGGACCGCAGTGCCCCTCTGCCCCCGTCTCCGTGTCTCTCCCTTGCCTCCCCTGCCCCTCTCCTCTTCGCCGCCCTCTCTCCTCTCCTCCTCTCTGTCTCTCCCTCCTCCTGGCCCTCCCTCTCTGCTTTCCTCTCCTTTGCTCTATCTTTCCTTCTCTCTCCCTCCCTCCCTTTCTCTCTCTCTTCCTATCTCTCTCTCTGTCCCTCCCTGTCTCTTTTTTCTGTCTCTCTCTCCCTCCCTCTGTCTCCCTCTCTCTCTTCCTCTCCCCATGGTGTCTCCCTCTCTATCCCTCCCTATCTCTCTCTCTCCCTCTCTCCTTCTTTCCCCCTCTCTCTTTCTCTCTCCTTCTCTCTTGTCTCTTACCACAAAGAACTCACTTACACTTGGAACCATTCTGAGGGCATCATTGAGAACAGTCTATCTGCACATTTATTTGGTTTCCATCACTCCCAACAAAACAAAGCACAATAAATACTGAAACAAATAAGCACTGAGGAGGTAAGTGCACCCTCAGAGACGGGACACACGCTCCACCACACACGCTCAGAGACCGGACACATGCTCCACCACATATCCTCAGAGATGGGACACATGCTCCAACATGCACCCATGGAGATGGGACACACACTCCACCACGCACCCTCAGAGATGGGACACAGGCTCCACCATGCACCCTCAGAGATAGGACACATGTTTCACCACTCAGGACTTCCCTGGAAAAGAGGACGAATGTTTATGAATGTTATATTGTTTCGTTTAAAAAAATGAAGTGATAGCTCATGTTGACCAATCCTGCCCAGGAAGAGCCCGGCTGGATTGCTGCCTTGCAGGGCTCAGCTGAGTCACATTGCCTTGGAGCTCTGGTGTTATGGGACAGACTGTTTTGAACATTTGAAGCTGAGTTGAGGGCAGGAAGAAACACTGGGCTGCTCTGTGGTTCGGTTTAGAGCCTAAAGCCAATGCTGGACCTGGTGACTCACGTGTCCTGAGGCGCAGTTACCCACATGTGTTCACCGGGAGAGGAGATTCCAGCCCTGCCTGCACCCTCGCTTCTGTAGATGGAGACAGCGGTCTGTAGCAACATAGGCCAGAGCTGACTGTGTAAACGGGGACCAGCCTAGGACACCAGGAGGACCAAGAGTAGCCGCATCCCTGTGGGCTCTGGAATAGTGGGGGCGTGGCCAGCAAAGTCTTTCTCATCTTCATCGTCACTTCTCTGAGAGCAGGTTGTCTGAGGGAGTGGAAGATGTCCTCCAGCTCTGAAATGCTTTGCCTCCATGGCCAGTGACTATCCTTCACTGTTTGTTGACGGAGAACCAGAGGACCCGGAATCTGCACCAGTCAGTCTGCAATTGCTTTTGCATTGCAGTTACAGACAGGAGGGAAATGAACTGAACAGATCCTTACGGATCACTCACTGTGCTCTGAGTGCTGGGGTCTCTTGGGCAATCAGGTTGAGGTGACAGTTTGGAAGTCAGAAGATTACTTGGGTACACTGAAGGGGACACAGCAGGGTGCTGGGGCCAGTAGCAGAACTTGCAGACCAGGAGAGCCTGGGACAGGTATGCAAGGAAAGAGGGGGTGGAGGGAACACAGAGTGACGTCTAGGTTTGAAGCCCAGAGGGCCACGTCCAAGTTCTTACACTAACTCATGGCATAGCCCATTTCTATTTGGGTATTAAAATGAAGTGGAGGACGGGATTGTTTACACAGCGTGTACGTCCACTGACATTCGAGGGCCCCACACCAGGCGAGTCTCACGTGCTGTTCATTTGTGCACCATTGTTCATGTGTTTATTTTCAGCCCTAGGAGAGTGCTTGTCCAGCTCTAAACAGAATTATCAGATATATGAAGTTTGTCATTATTTCATAGTCATAGTGTATATTTTTAGATTCTTGGTGGGATAACGTTTTGGAGTCTTCAGCTGCAGGCTGTGTGCTCTCTTTTCTCTCCACTGCAAGAGCTTCTCCCACCCCGAGCACCTACTGCCTCCCACCTGGAGGGTGAGCGATAGACCACCCACCTCGGAAGCAGAGCCCAGAGGAAGCCTAGATGCGTGGTCCTCCAGTTTGGTGGCCTGGACCAGGTGTAAGACGGATGAACTTGGACACACACTTGCAGATGGGGCCTCTCCCTCCTGCACAACAGTACCTGGTGCCACGGCTCAGAGTTGGACAGGGGTGGGGAGCACAGGTGGGAAGGTGGGCCAAGAGCCCCTGTGTGCTGCACACCCGTCTCCCCCACTCCACACAGCAGTGGGGCCCATGCTAGCCTGACTGAGGCAAGGGGTGTGGCCCGACAACAGTCCCCTGCACTGTCCAGCCTGACTCATATCAGCTCTCAAAAGCTCCCTGGTGCTATCTTGTGACCCTGGGAGGCCAGGGAAGGACAGCCCGTGCTCCTGACCCAGGAGGGAGTGGGCTCAGCAGTGCCTGAGAGCCCACTAGAGCCTCCTAACAGGACGTGCACATCGGGATTTTGAGAACTACAAAACTCACTTTTGAGAGGATTTACTTCTAACAAGTCATCTTGCTATGCCCACGATTTGACCTGAAGTCACACAGTTTGCCTATCAGTAAACTCCATGTGTTGCTAACTGGACCCTGCAGGGAAGTTGGGGCTGTGTCTGCTCTTTCTTCTCCTGATACCGTGACTGCGTTTGCTGCTCTCCGTCATGGGGACAAGTGTTCATGTGCCCGTGAGCAGGTCTACGACCAGCCCAGCCCTTCTACTCACTGCAGCCTTAAGATCAACCTGTCTGTGGCATCCACGTGCCGTGTGGGAGGGTGAAATGAAGAGGGGGACCCCACTGTGGCCATCACTTTGGTGATGAGCCAGTTTAGGTTGAAATGGCTTAAGTTCCCACAGGAGCTGACTCTCAAGGTCGACTTTTCCCCAGTGAAAATGATTACTTTCCTTGGGACTCCTGAGTCCTTCACCTCTGGCTGGACAGACAGAGTGGGAGTCCCTCTGCAGGGCATAGCGGCCAGGTCCATGGACCTGTGAGTGGACACTGTGCTCCAGCCACCACCAGCACACACGCCCTGTGGCTACCTGGTACAAGCCCCACACGCAGCTCTGGGGTCCTCCCACCAAAGGGGAGTGTCTGGGGCCCTCCTACAGAAGGGGGAGGGAGTCACCTCTGCAGAGATGCTTTCCAGGTGACGATGCCTCCCCGTGCTCTACGTCCCGCTGTCCTTGTTCCTGCCTGCACATGCGCCTTCTCTCCAGAGCAGGTGGATGCTGGGGGAATCCCACATGACAGCTCACTGGGGCTGCATGTGACCTTGGTCCTTCCACCAGACATTAGGTGCTGCTGCAAAGCTGTCCTGTGCTCTGATCAACATCTGCTGTCAGCTGACGGGCAATAAAGGAGGGGACCCTGTGCCAGGTGGGTGAGCAGTTCACTGCACTGTAAACTTGCGACGTTGCTATTGAAAACGGAATTTTTACTTTTGTCAGGGAGAGTTTCTCAGTAAGAAAAGAGCAAATCCATAATCAAAGACTCTGCAAGAAACTCAGGAACCAAGGTCAACAATTTTAATGGAGAAGTTTTAAAATTCAAGTATAAATTTTAACGTTCATTCTCAGTGAATGGGTATTAAAGGCAATTCAAATATATATTGTTCTCCTGAATTTGTGCCTCTGGTTTATGAACCAGTCTAAAGTAAATTGATTTTAACTTAAATGTATGTCTTTTATGCCTCTTTAGGAATCTCTAGAACCCGAATACCAGGCTAGTTAATGTCCTGGTTCAAGGCACAATTATTGCCCTTTATTTAAAATACATTAAAAATAATATTTATCTAAGCAAAACATAAGAGAGTGTGACGTTTCATCTTGAGAACTCCTTTTGCATTTTACTAACCTAAGTTTTCTTAGAAAACGGTGAAACATCACAAGTCTCACCTCATCCAGAGCCCTCTGGTCACGTCATTTTCTATCCTTGCATCCACGTCAGTATTTTCCATGTAAAATGACTAATAATTATTAAACAAACCTTCAATTTTATAATACTTTTAGATTTACAGAAAATATGTGAAGATCGAGCAGAGTTCCGTGAGCTGCCAGGTCACCGTGTACATCTCGCCGGGCGAGTCCTGAGGACGTGGCCCTGCTGTGCATTATTTAATCTCCTGTTTCCCTCAACGTCCTGCTCCTGCCCGGACCCCATCAAGACTCTGTCACATCATGTCATCCCATCTCCTCGGTTTCTCCTGATTGTGACTCTGTCTCAGAATTCTCTTGCTTTTGGTGACTTGGACAGTTTTGGAGAGGACTCCATCAGGCGTTTGTAGAAAGCCCCTCAGTTTGAGTTTGTCTGACATTT
>CAUYRH010011297.1:0-23986 GCA_963574655.1 Perodicticus potto | reverse complement strand
GCCTGTGGCTCAATGGGCTAAGGCGCCAGCCACGTACACCTGAGCTGGCAGGTTCGAATCCAGCCTGGGCCCGCCAAACAACAATGATGGCTGCAACCAAAAAAAAAAAAAAAATGGCCAGGCGTGGCGGGCGCCTGTAGTCCCAGCTACTTGGGAGGCGGAGGCAAGAGACTCGCTTGAGCCCAGGAATTGGTGGTTGCTGTGAGCTGTGATGCCACAGCACTCTATCCAGGGTGATAGCTTGAGGCTCTGTCTCAAAGAAAAAAAAAGAAAGAAAGTAGCTAAGGGAAATAAGGGAACCAATATGGTATACACACACAAAGAAGGAAGTAAGGAAAGAATTACAAAACAAAAAGTTACAAAAGATTTTCAAAAATTAGCCAGGCATCATGGCACATACCTCTGGTCCCATCTAGTCCAGAGGCATGGTGGCTGGTTCAGAGGCTGAAGTAGGATGATGGCTTGAGCCCAGGAGTTTCAGGTTATGGTGAACTATGACATTACCACTGCACTCCCACTAGTCTCAAAAATAGATAATAAAACACAGAAAATACCTCAAATAGGGTGAATATCATGTCTGATAAGATCTAGTATCCAAAATACATGAAGAACATCTACAACTCAACCAAAATTAAGTAGGATATAATAAGCTAATTAAAAAGGATCTAAGAACTTTAATGGACATTTCTTTGTAGAAGATACACAGGTCACCAACAAGCATATGAAAATGAAAAGTTGCTCAATGAAATTAGCCATCAGTGAAATGGAAAACCGCAACCACAATAAGCTATCATGTGTTCACACCCACTAGGATGGCTATAATAAAAGAGAAAATAAGGAGCATTAGTAAAGATATGGAGAAAATTGGCTTGGTGCCTGTGGCTCAACGGGCTAGGGCGCCAGTCACGTACACCTGAGCTGGCGGGTTCGAATCCAGCCCAGGCCCGCCAAACAACAATGACGGCTGCAACAACAACAAAAAAATGGCCAGGCGTTGTGGCGGGTGCCTGTAGTCCCAGCTACTTGGGAGGCGGAGGCAAGAGACTCGCTTGAGCCCAGGAATTGGAGGTTGCTGTGAGCTGAGATGCCACGGCACTCTATCTAGGGTGACAGCTTGAGGCTCTGTCTCAAAAAAAAAAAAAAAAGATATGGAGAAAATTGTAATCCTGATACATCTATGGTAAAATAGTATAGTACACTGTGGAAAACAATAAAGCAGATCCTTACAGAGTTAAACCTTATGACAGCAATTCCTCTCCTGGGTATATCCAAAGAAATTGAAAACCATTATTCAAACAGATAACTTAAAATGAATAGCTACCCTATGTACAACAGACAGAAAGGAGGAAACAATCCAGATGTCCACCAATGGACAAATGAACAAATAAAATGTGGTATAGCCAGACAGTGGAATATTATTCAGCCATAAAAAGGAAGACAGTACTGATTCTTGCTATATCATGGATGAACCTCAAAAACGTTATTCTAGGGCGGCACCTGCGGCTCAGTGAGTAGGGCACTGGCCCCATATACTGAGGGTGGCAGGTTCAAACCCAGCCCCAGCCAAACTGCAACAAAAAAATAGCCAGGCATTGTGGTGGGCGCCTATAGTCCCAGCTACTCGGGAGGCTAAGGCAAGAGAATCACCTAAGCCTAAGAGTTAGAGATTGCTGTGAGCTGTGAGCTGTGTGACACCATGGCACTCTACCCAGGGCAATAAAGTGAGACTGTCTCTACCAAAACAAAACAAAACATTATTCTAGTTGAAAGAAGCCAGACACAAAAGGTCACATATTTTATAAGGTTCCTTTTATATGAAATTTTCAGAATAGTTAAATCTATAGAGATAGAAAGCAGATTATTGGTTGCCAGAAAGCAATAGGAAGAGAGAATGGGGAGTGACTACTTAATGGGTACGAAGTCTCCTTTCAAGCTGATAAAAGTGTTTTTGAACTAGACAGAGGTGATGTTTGTACAACATTGTTCATGTACTAAGGGGAACTGAATTATACACTTTAAAATGGTTAATTTTATATAACATAACTTTCACCTTTTAATTTTTTTCTTTCCTCATCCTGACCTTAGTTTTTAGTTTGTTTGTTTGTTTGTTTTTTTGTTTGTTTGTTTGTTTTCTGAGATAGAGCCTCAAGCTGTTTCCCTGGATAGAGTGCTGTGGCATCACAGCTCACATCAACCTCCAATTCCTGGGCTCAAGCGAGTCTCCTGCCTCCGACTCCCAAGTAGCTGGAACTACAGGCGTCCGCCACAACTCTCGGCCATTTTTTTTTGGTTGCAGCTGTCATTGTTGTTTGGCGGTCCAGGCTGGATTTGAACCCGCCAGCTTAGGTGTACGTGGCTGGCGCCTTAGACCGCTGAGCCACAGGCGCCGAGCCTGTTTGTTTTTGGGACAGAGTCTCAAGCTGTCACCCTGGATAGAGTGCTGTGACGTCTTAGCTCACAACACTTTCAAACTCCTGGGCTCAAGTGATCCTCTTGCCCCAGTTTTTCTATTTTTAGTAGAGATGCGGTCTTGCTTTTGCGTATGAGCTCAAGCAATCCACCTGCCTCAGGCTCCCAGAGAACTACAATTACAGGCATGAGCCACTGCACCCAGCCCCCCACCTTCGTTTTTAAAAAATATAATTAGTCATACATAACTTTCTTGGATTATCTTACATGGATCAGTCAGAACACTCACTCCAGCTAAGTCAATCCTTATACTTCTCTTGGGTCATTTTATGTGAAAATAAGAAATCTTCCTCTTTACACTTGGTGAAAATGTGTTTTCATTTCAGGGACTGTTTACATTTAAGGATGTGGCCATAGAATTCTCCCAAGAGGAGTGGGAGTGCCTGGACCCGGCTCAGAAGGCCTTGTACAGGGATGTCATGTTGGAGAACTATAGGAACCTGCTCTCCCTGGGTGAGGATACTTCCTTCCAGAAATCAGTAACTACTCTTGTAAATCTTAGTGTATTCCTTTGTGAGTTTCTTGGAAGCCACTGGCTTGCTTGTCTGAAACATTTTGATTCAGAATGGAAAGTCTTCAGAATGTGACATTTAGACCTTAAACCTCCCCTTTCTTCAGAAGTTCTACACTTTTCAGGTTTAGTTAATGGTGGTTCCAGAACGTTAGTATTCACAAAATTTTATGACAAACTTTTGAAAGTATCTAGTTTCATGGGTTCCTTCTTGTGCTTGGAAAAGAGCTAGATATCTGCATATTTAAAATAATCCCTCACTATTCAAAAGGAGGGAGTCAGTTGACTAATTTGTGAAATAGTTTTCTAGACCCATCTGTAATGTTCCATAATATTTAGCTGAACAAAGGGCTGGAAATCAATTCTTCAAAAGCATGGCATATTGGGCGGCACCTGTGGCTCAAAGGAGTAGGGTGCCGGCTCCATATGCCGGAGGTGGTGGGTTCAAACCCAGCCCCAGCAAAAAAAAAAGCATGACATATTATGTTCCTTTTTCTTTATATGTCAAAATCTCTCCTGAGCTGAATATTATCTTCATTTTGTAATAAGGGAAAGATGCCCGAACTGCAGAGAGTGACATGAAATGGGAAAAAAACCGAGGTGGGTGGGACTGTGAACACAGATAAGAGCTCACATGGGCATAGGGTAAGCTGCTTCAGTAAATATTATTTGGGAAACTCTTTAAAACGGGAAAGATTTATAGGAAAACAGAACTTTATTTTTCATGAGCTCTCAAAGGAAGCTCTCCTGCACACACTCTCTCTGTCTCTTTATCATATCATTCTATTATTTAAACTCTCACTCTGCCTTAATGCTCCAGCTCATACCGACACAAAGGCAGATGCTTTATGGTGATTTGCAACTCCCTATATCTGGTGCCTCTGACAGTTTTGTTTGGTCTTTAGCTTTGAGAGGGACCAAGATGGTTGTTTTAAAGGACTTTCTTTTTTTTATATTTGATCTTATCTGAGGCTCAATTCTCAGTCTGTACAATCAGAGCTGAGGCCTTTGAAGTCTGGGCCCCAGAAACTATTCAGATTTTATTCACATTTCATGTAAGACCTTCCAAAGAAAATGGGGAAAACAGTGACACCAAAAATGTTTCTGGGGCTCCCTGAAATTTCTTACAGCCCTACCTACTCAGACCCCTTTGCTATTTCTTCAGTTCTACTTTTGCCACATGTGAATAAAGGGGAATGGGGCAGCTCTTTTGAGTAACGTGAAGACTTGACAAGGAGATCCTTTTTTTGAGCCCCATTCCAAAATGGGACTATGTCTCAGTCTCTTAGACTCTCACCTCCACAGCCTATGGCAAAGCACTACCACCCTTTTCCCAAGAACCCTACAAAATATGACCACCTTGTTTTACTCCCATAGCTTGTATTTTTTTTTTCCCCTCTTCCAGCTTTCTATCCTGCCCAAAAACAAGACAGACCTTGGTCTTCCTGATTTCACATTCTAAGATTTTTTTTCCTTTGAAACTTGCTTTCAAAATACGCATTCCTAGGGTCTGAAATTTTATTTATTTCTCCTTTTCTGCTACAATAATCCTTTGGCTGGTGGACAACTTCTAGTGGACTCTCCCATGAAGGGGTTTATTTGGTAACTGAAAATTCTCCTCCCTCTTTTATTTTCTTTTTCTTTTCTTTTCTTTTTTTTTTTTTTTTTTATGCAGAGTCTCACTATGTCACCCTAGGTGGAGTGCCATGACGTCACAGCTCACAGCACCCTCCAACTCTTGGGCTTAAGCAATTCTCTTGCCTCAGCCTCCCAAGAAGCTGGGACTACAGGCACCCGTCACAATGCCCAGCTATTTTTTTCTTGCAGTTGTCATTGTTCTTTAACAGGCTCAGGCCGAGTTCGAACCCGCTAGCCTTGGTGCATGTGGCTGGTGCCCTACCCACTGAGCTACAAGCGCTACCCCTTTTTCTTTTTCTTTCTTTCTTTCTTTTTTTTTTCTCTGAGACAGAGTCTTACTTTATCACTCTTGGTGGGGTGCCCTGGCATTATAGCTGAGAGCAACCTCAAACTCTCGGGCTAAAGCAATTCTCTTATCTCAGACTCCCAGGTACCTAGGACTATAGGCACCCTCCACAATGCCCAGTTTTATTTATTTATTTATTTATTTTGGGACAAAGTCTCACTTTGTTGCCCTTGGTAGAGTGCCATGGTGACAAAGCTGACAGCAACTTCAAACTCTTGGGCTTAAGATATTCTCTTGCCTCAGCCTCCCAAGTAGCCGGGACTACAGGTGCCCACCACAACACCCAGTTATATTTTTGTTATAGTTGTCATTGTTTAGCTGGCCCAGGCCCTGTTCGAATCTGGGTGTATGTGGCTGGTGCTGTAACCGCTATGCTACAGGTGCTGAGCCAATGCCCAGCTCACTCTGGCTCAAGCTGGTCTCCAACCTGTGAGCTCAGGCAATCCACCCACCCTTCCAGAGTGTTAGGATTATATGTGTGAGCCACCTTGCCTGGCCCTTTTTTTTTTTTTTTTTTTTTTTTTGAGACAGAGTCTTGCTGTCTTGTCTGCCCACACTGGCGTCAGACTCCCACCTCAGTCTCCCAGATAGCTGAGTGTAGAGGCATGCACCATCACATGCAGTTGGTCACATAAATTTTTGAAAGAGAATGATTAATCTCTTATAATACTCTGCTACGTATAAAAGCACCTGGGCTGGGCACGGTGGCTCATGCCTGTAATCCTAGCACTCTGGGAGGCTGAGGCAGGTGGATTGCCTGACCTCAGGAGTTTGAGACTAGCCTAAGCAAAAGCAAGACCCCATCTCTACTAAAAATGGAAAAACTGAGGCAAGAGGATCACTTGAGCCTAAGAGTGAACGTGATGCCATGGCACTCTACCCAGGGAAACAGCTTGAGACTTGTCTCAAAAAAAACAAAGAAGTGCCTCTTGAAGTGATTGTGTCCCAGGATACTGAGAAAATGTCAGTACAGAGAAACTGAATAATAAGTGCCTTCAGTCCATCTGGCTTTTGTGATGTTTACAGTGTCTCCCAAGGGCAGTGTAACAAAGTTTTTAATGATAATGATCATCCCCTTGGAGCCAGCAATAAAGGTACAGGAACTTATTGTAGGGAACAGAACATTGTCACAATGTGACATGTGAATTTATCCTAGGGAGCAGAACAAGTTCACAATTTCATTTCTGTGAGAATGTTGTCTAAATTGTTGTTTGTGCCACATTGCATAAGTTTGAGCTGAGCTTTAGCTTTTATTTATGTATAATAATCATGCATTAAATAATGCATTATTATTTGTTCAACTTCAAATATGAGGCAACCATATAGCTATGCCTATTTGGTGTGTTTTGGGGGGTGATGCTGTTAAAATATCCTTTCAGGGCTTACATGAATTCATATAATATAAATGTTTTAGTTACAGGGTGTTTCAAATTGCACTGCCCTTAAAATAATTTGAGGGAATAATTTATTCCTACATTACTTTCTTTTTTTCTTTTGAGACAGAGTCTCACTATGTTGTCCTCAGTAGAGTGCCATAGCATCACAGCTCACAGCAACCTCAAACTCTTGGGCTTAAGTGATTTTCTTGCCTCAGCCTCCCAAGTAGCTGGGACTACAGGCACCTGTCACAACACCTGGCTATTTTTTTGTTGTAGTTGTCGTTGTAGTTTAGCTGGCTCACCCCACTTCGAACCTGCCAGCCCAGGTGTATGTGGCTGGCATTCTAGCTGCTGGGCTGCCTAGCTACAGGAGCCGAGCCCTACATTACTTTCTTATTGAAGACAGCCATTCCTTTTGTGTTCCTAAACATTAAAAGACCATAGTTGTACACCTGTAATTCCAGCACTCTAGGAGGCCAAGGTGGGTGGATTGCCTGAGCTCAAGAATTCAAGACCAGCCTGAGCAAAAGCCAGATCCCCTCTCTAAAAACAGCTGGGTATTTTGGCAGTTGCCTATAGTCCCAGCTACTAGGGAGGCTGAGGCAATAAGATCACTTGAGTCCAAGAGTTTGAGGTTGCTGTGAGCTACAATGCCATGGCACTTAACCCCAGGGAGACTGAGTGAAACTCTGTCAAAAAAAAAATAAAAAGACCATGTTTGAGAAGCTTCATAACCCTGTTCATTATAAATATTATCTTTTGTGATATATATTTTTAATATAAAATGTTTATCTTCCAGCTCTACATGATGGAAAGCCTGTGATTCATTATATCTTTCAGATATTTCTGATGGATTTACAGGCAAGGGATTATCACCAAAGGAAGATATTACTAAAGAGGAATTATACAATCTGATTATACTGGAAAGAAATAAAAGCCATGGCATCAAGGATTTTGACCCCATGGAATTCTGGAAAAATATACATAAGTTTGACAGTCAATGGGGATATGATACAAGAAATTACCAAGGAGTGCCTTTGACTTACAGAAGAACTCTCACTCATAGAAAAGACCATCAACATAATAAATCTTCAATTAATTTTTCTTTAAAGGATGTTTCTATATGTGATAGTGCATACCAGCATTTCATACGTGGTAAGCCACTCATAAGGAATTTGTTCAAACTGAAAAATAACATAGGCCATACTGGAAACAAGTATATGAAGTGTTTTGAAAATAGGATTGGATTAAGCTTAAAGGTACATCTGGCTGAACTGCAGAGATTTCAGACTGAGGAGAAAACTTATGAATGTAGTCAAGTTGAGAAGTATGTCGACAATCATTCCTTAGTTTCACCACTTCAAAAAATTCCCTCTAATGTCAGAAACATTTGTAGCCAATATAGAATGATTTTTAAATACCCTTTGTTACCTACACAGTACAGGAGAGCACACAGAGAAAAAGCATACAAATGTGATGACTGTGGAAAGTCTTTTAGTAAAAGTTCAAACCTCACCAATCATCAGAGAATTCATTCTGGACAAAGACCCTACAAATGTAATGAGTGTGGCAAAGCCTTTAACCAGTGTTCAAACCTCACAAGACATCAGAGAGTCCATACAGGAGAGAAACCTTATAAATGTAATGTATGTGGCAAGGTTTGTAGTCAAAATTCAAACCTTGCTAGTCATCATAGAATGCATACTGGGGAAAAGCCTTACAAATGTAATGAATGTGGTAAAGCATTTATCCAGCGTTCACACCTTTGGGGTCATGAGAGAATTCATACTGGAGAGAAACCTTATAAATGTAGTGAATGTGGGAAGGCCTTTGCTGAGCGTTCAAGCCTTACTCAACACAAAAGAATCCATACTGGAGAGAAACCTTACATATGTAATGAATGTGGCAAAGCTTTTAAGCAGTGCTCACACCTAACTAGACATCAGAATAGTCATCCTGGAGAGAAACCACACAAATGTAATGTGTGTGGAAAGACTTTCATCCAAAGTTCAAGCCTCATGGAACATCAGAGAATTCATACAGGAGACAAACCTTACAAATGTAATAAATGTGATAAGGCTTTTATCAAACGTTCACACCTATGGGGTCATCAGAGGACTCATACTGGAGAGAAACCATACAAATGTAATGAGTGTGGCAAGGCCTTTACTGAACGTTCAAATCTTACTCAACATAAGAAAATCCATACGGGAGACAAACCTTATAAATGTAGTGAGTGTGGGAAAGCTTTTACCCAATTTGCCAACCTTACTAGACATCAGAAAATACACACTGAAAAGAAACATTTCCCACATAAAATACATGGTAATACTTCTATCCAAAATTAAAACTTTGGGGATTATCAGAAAACTCATGGTAGAGAAAAACATAACAAATATAATGAATGAGACAAAATTTAAACAAGTGTTTAAGCCTTAAATTCCACCACAAAGATAAACCATATAAAATTAACGTATGGAAAAGCCTTTACCCAGCATTACATGTCTTTGAGAGAAAGCACACAAATATAATGTGTACGACAAGGCTTATCCAAAATTCCACTCCTGTGGAATAACCACAGAGTTCATACTATGGAGAAACCTTACAATTGAATGGAATGTGATCAGCCTTATTATATATAATATATATATATTTGTGGTTATGATAGAATACATTCAAGATGGAAACCATACAAATGTGTCTAGATCTTTAAGCAGTGGTGTGACTAGGATACACCAAAGAATCCATACTAGAGGAAAACATTACAAATGTGATCAAGGTGATGAATTGTTTAACCAATTCTCTGAATGGATTATACATATGAGTATACTAGGGGAAACAGCCTCAGTTTTTCCCTGAGATTGACTCAAATGTTAAATTCCACAAACAAAAAGTTAAGATCAAGACTGGGCACAGTAGCTCATATCTGTAATCTTAGCACTCTGGGTGGCCAAGGCAGGTGAATCACTTAAGCTCAGTAGTTTGAAACTAGCCTGAGCAAGAGCAAGTCCCCTGTCTCTTAAAAAAAAAAGTTAAAATCATTTAAAACTCAAGAGATGTGTATCAAAGGAGTAAGAACATCTGTGGAAGAATCTATAAATTATTTTCATTTTATTATTTGATATTTCTTTAAAAGGTTTCATTATTGATGAATGACAACCTTTTTGGGGGGGTGGGGGAGACAGAGCCTGAAGCTGTCGCTCTGGGTAGAGTGCCGTAGCATCACAGCTCACAGCAACCTCCAACTCCTGGGCTCAAGTGATTGTCTTGTCTCAGCCTCCCAAGGAGCTGGGACTACAGGCACCCTCCATAACGCCTGGCTGTTTTTTGGTTGTAGTTGTTGTTTGGCAGGCCCGGGCTGGATTCGAACCTGCCAGCTCTGGTGTATGTGGCTGGTGCCTTAGCCACTTGAGCTACAGGCGCTGAGCCGAATGACAACTTTTGAAATACATTGCTGGCATATATATCTTCATTTCACGCTTTTCATGTATCACAGTTATCTCTAGGAAGGGATTGATAAAATGGAAGGTCCTACTTATATCATTGTAAGCTAGAAAAAGCAAAGATGTTAATTTTAATATACAATATAATATAAATTTAGGAGTGAAAGAATAGAGGGAAGCCGTTACCTAAGTTATCACACTTTATGTGGTCAGGACCCCTTCCCTGAGTTGTTGACCTGCCTGAGAACCTCTGTTGATTACAGGAAAGGTAAGTGTACTGTACAAGATGATCATGAGACAGAGTAGACCAGGACATTGAGAATGAGCTGCTCATGGGAGTAAAATGGTAGGTTACTAGAGACTACCTGTAGCAGAAATAAACAGAAGGGGAATAATGGTTATCATTTGCTTTGAAAGGTTATGGCAGTTGCATATCATACGTTATAAAAATTTGGTCTTATTTTTTGAAACTGAAGATAGAATGGTTATCACAAAAGACAGTTAAATGAAAAGAACTAGGGGAGAATGTAAAGCATTCACATATGGCCACTGAAATTGCATTTTGGTACCTTTTTATTTAGAATGCATTGTATTTCTCATGTCTTAATTAGTACAATATAATAATTTTTAATATTCCTGAATGAATCATATCCTTTCAGGGCAAGCATATCCCACCTCATTAAGGGACTTCATATTGAACAATGGTAATTTATTATTAGACTCTCAAGGTTTAATATCACCTATAACAGTGGTTCTCAACCTGTGGGTCACGACCCACAGGAACTGTATTAAAGGCCCTCAGCATTAGGAAGATTGAGAACCACTGACCTGTAACAATTTCTTTCCCTGTTAGCAGTATACAATTTTGGGAATATATATTTATCTTTTGCCCTTGAGTCATTTTCTCCACACTCTGCCTCAGATTATTTCTATGACTATAGTAAAAGTACCACACCATAGCAGTGCAATATCAGACCCCTAAAACCTACCTTCCCATTCATAGATATACAACCATATTGTTATGTTTATACATACCTTTATTTTTACATGCCTTGTTTTTGCAAGAGTGGCTTGCATTTTCTTTTACCTGGGCAAAAATACAAATAGCACATGAAAATAGTAAATAAAAGGACATTTCAGGAATAAGGATTAAAATAACATGATCTCTCAGTTTGTTCTTGAATCACTCTGTGAAATAATTTCAAAAGATCAATGTTCATGTGTTTTCTCTTAATAATGAATATTTACAATGGGGTTTTTTTTTAGAAATTAGAAACTTCAAATATTTACTCCTGAAGTGTTTTTCGTGAATTTGCGCTTGTGAGCTGGGCACAGTGGCTCATGCCTGCAAACCTAGCTCTTCGGGAGGCTGAAGTAGGTGGATCACTTGAACTCAGGAGTTCAAGATCAGCCTGAGCAAGAGCGAGACCCTGTCTTTGTTAAAAATGGAAAAACTAGCTGGGTATTATGGCAATCATCTGTAGTCCGTTTACTCATGGGGCTGAAGCAGGAGGGTTGCTTGAGCCCATGAGATTGAGGTTGCTGTGAGCTAGGCTGATAAACTGACAGTATGCCCAGGGCACAGAGTGAGACTCTGGCTCAGGGGAAAAAAAGTGAATTAGAAAAAGAGCAAAAGCATAAAGAGACATTTCACTGAAGCAGATATGCAGAGCAAATAGGCAAATGAAAAGATTTCCAAGGTGGCACCTGTGGCTCAAGGAGTAGGGCGCCGGCCCCATATATCGGAGGTGGCGGGTTCAAACATGGCCTTGTCCAAAAAAAAAAGCTGCAAAAAAAAAAAAGATTTCAAACATCAGTATCCATCAGGTGTTCAGACCTCGGTATCTTCTGCTTCCTCCATGTGGGCCTTTGCCTTCAGAGTTCTTGAAAATAAAATAGCCTTTACTGAACACTCTAAAATACCTCCTTGGTGATGGTCTTCACAAACTTGTCATTTCTGAGCATTAGCAATGGGAACAGTTTTTCAAACATTTTCAGCTCATCAAGTATGCTGTGTCATGCTAACTATTGGTGAGTCAATAATTGTAGTTCCATGAAGAGATCAACTATCTCAGAATAACAAACACACCTCAGAGTCAGGCTGGCTTCCCCCTTACTGCTCGAGTATGCGTACACACACACACACATAACCACTGTAACACCACTATAACACACTAAGCCCAAAGTTCTGGCATCAAAAGGAATCAGATAAGTATTTGCTATAGCAGTCTGTCAGGCACTCTGTGTACAGAAAAGGAGTATCATGAGTCTGAGTACATGCTCACATTTGAAAAAAAGATTCCTCTGGGATAGAAACTATTCTAGTGGCAAACAGAGGAATAATTTCTGAGATACGGACTCAGTCTGTGGAGACAGACTAGAGCTCCTACCCTGACATCAATCCTTGATTGTGATTATTGATGTTTTATCTATGTAGTATTTACTCGGAGATTAAAATTATGGTTTTAACTCTGGTTTACCTGCCATATAATTGGCACTATTTTCAGAATAATCATTATTATACATGTATACAATAATGGAAAAAATGGAATCTGGTTATCTAATTATGTACAGAAAGCATATTTCTTTTCTCTAATGCTGATCATGTGACGTACTAAATGGAGACAGTAATTATATTTACACCGAACACATCAGTTGACTACAGTGAAAGGAACTTCTCTCTTGAGTTCACTGAAGACACATTTTAGAAAAAGCTAATGTCATCAATGTGGGTTTCACGCCAAGGAAGGTGAGGAGAAATACTTTAGGAGTTTTCACAGTCAAATACATATACCATGTGATTTTTTTCAGTTAAAAAATAACTTTTGGCGGCGCCTGTGGCTCAAAGGAGTAGGGCGCCAGCCCCATATGCCGGAGGTGGCAGGTTCAAACCCAGCCCTGGTCAAAAACCGCAGGGGGGGAAAAATATATATATATATATATTTGGGGGAGCTGACAGAAATGTTCTAAAATTAGAATGTGGGATGATTTTACAACTCTGTATGTGTATTAAAAGTCACTGAATTTTTTTTTTCTTGTGGCTATATTTTGCTCCCTTGAACATTTTACAAGCAACAAAACTCCCCTTAAACAATTGAATTGACAATTTTCACCTGTAATCCTCTATTGTTCTCATTTTAATGAAAAGTTCCACAATCAACTCATGTCTTTGCTTGGGATCATGGAAGTCCATGCTGAAACTTCTTTATTGACAATGTACCTATTTATACTGTTGTGTAAAACAGAATAGTTCTACTTTGTAAAGATCTCCAAATCCATCCCAGACACCACCATCTTTAAAAAATGTTCTTATGCATGGGAGCAACCCAAGTGCTATCAACCCATGAATGGATTAACAAACTTTGTTACATATATGCCATGGAGTATTAGTCAGCCATGAGAAAAGATGGAGACTTTATATCTTTTGTGTTTACCTGGATGGAGTTGAAACACATTCTTCTTACTAAAATGTCACAAGAATGGAGAAAAAGTATCCAAAATACTGAATACTAATATGAAACCAATACATAAACACTACACACCCACAGGAATGAAAAACACAAGTATAGTCTAGAGAGGGAGAGGGGAGGAGAAAGGAGAGAGAGTGATTGATGGGATCTCACCTAATGTGCACAATGTAAGGGTGTTTAGCACTTCCCCACCTCCGCCCATGAAACGCTCAACCACATCTTAAACTTTACCTTAGAAATAAAAACAATTGTACCCTCATGTCAGTCTGAAATAGAAAACAAAAACAAAGAAACAAAAGAATTGGAGGTATGAATTAAAAACATATGACATCAAGATTTTAGGGGGTTTTCTGTCACAAGAAACAAAAATGTATTTCCTCAATCACAGGTTTTGACATATGCCTCCATGTATTAATTATATCATTAAAAAATAGATGTGGATTATTAAAAAAATCAAAAAAATTTAAAAACACAAAACTAGTCTGACCTAATAAATATATATCACATCTGTGCCACAAAAATAGAGAACATATATATTCTGGCACAAATAGAACAAAATATTTACCATATCAAATAAATAAATTCAAATTTAGGTAGTAATAAATTTTATTCAAAAAATTGTTGCCTTAAGGGCGGCACCTGTGCCTCAGCCTACGGTAGGGTGCCGGCCCCTTATACTGAGGGTGGTGGGTTCAAACCCGACCACAGCCAAACTGCAACAAAAAAATAGCTGGGCCTTGTGGCCGGCGCCTGTTGTTCTAGCTACTGGTGAGGCTGAGGCAAGAGAATCGCCTAAGCCCAGAAGTTGGATGTTGCTGTGAGTGTGTGATGCCACAGCACTCTACTGAGGGCCATAAAGTGAAACTCTGTCTCTACAAAAAAAAAAAAAAAAAAAAAATTGTTGCCTCAAGATCTTCAAATGTCTCAAAAGTCAGACAGAGATTTCCTTTTCTCTAGAGAAGGAAACAAACTAGAAAGAACCAGGTTGGAGAAATGGATGAACAAGTGACATGACCCTCAGTTATTTAGGGAATATTTACTCTGAAGTCAGCCTACTCTTGGGAAGGGCTGTTACAGAAGAGGTGTATTCCAAATTACAATGCCCAAGTGTGGATCCAGGGTTCAAGTGCCTGGGGGAAGGGAAGAAGCTTAACTAAAGTTAATAAACATTGTTCCACTTTATCTGTAAGATGAAACTATTCTGTACTCATTGATAAGACAGAGGATGGAAACTTGGAAAGTCTGTATCTAGGTTGTTTTTAGGTACACAAGTGGGTTGACATTTACTCTTCCTAAAGTTGCAGGAGAAAGTGTGCTATTTCCTGCAATAAAAAGGAGGATGGAAGTTGTCTTCATTAACTTTTGCTATTTTTCCATAATTACAGGATTGATGGTTCAACATTGTTATCCAATATTATGACAGCAAGCAAAATTCACAAAATAGCATATACAGGTTATATTTAAATAATGCAACATTAGCAACTTTCATGATAATATAAACTAGCCCAGGAACTTTGGTGTGTGCCCTCTGAATGGCATTAAAGACACTCATTTCTGGCTCTGTTGTGTCTGTTCTTGATACATACAAAACACATCACTAAGTATTAAAAGATGTTGTTCTACATCACAAAAATCTGTGTAACTTTAGTTGAGAAAAAAAACCTTTAGGGTTTACATCAACAAAAATTTTCCTTTGCCATTTTTAATGATCATGGGGGGAAAACTCTGCAGGCAGCATTGTGAATGGTGTGTTCACCATTAGATAATAGAGTAATTTAAAATGTTAGCCTCGTGTAAAATTCAACAATTTTTCTACTTAATCTAAATTATTCTGGCATCCCCTTCTTTACTAGCTGAGCCCTGCTGAAGAAAAGTAGGAGAGGATCTCTCCCTAGCATGGAAATAAGCTGGTGAGAAATATGCTTTTATTTATTGAAGTGAGGAAAGTTCTGTGATCTGAGGAAGAAAGTTAAAGGTGAATCCTTATCCTGGGTAAATAGAGAGTCAATACAGGCATGCCTTGTTTACTAAGCTTCACGGATATTACGTTTTTAAATTTTGAAGTTTCTTCCGGGCATTGTGGCTCATGCCTATAATCCTAACGCTCTGGGAGGCCATAAAAGAGGATACCCAGAAAAAGTAAAAGTCTGGAAAAAAAAAGGGTTTCTCACAGAAGCCCACGGACACACCTGAAAGGTCCTCACCATGGTAACCTAGCTCTTAAGAATTATAAATTCTTTCCACCTGTCCCTGGCCGAAAAGTGTGCAAAAAAAAAAAAAGAATTATAAATTCTTAATCTGGGCGGCACCTATGGCTCAGCGAGTAGGGCGCCGGCCCCATATACCAAAGGTGGCGGGTTAGAACCCAGCCTCGGCCGAACTGCAAAACAGAAAAATAGTCGGACGTTGTGGCGGGTGCCTGTAGTCCCAGCTACTCGAGAGGCTGAGGCAAGAGAATCGCCTAAGCCCAGGAGTTGGAGGTTGCTGTGAGCTGTGTGACGCCATGGCATTCTACCAGGGCAACAAAGTGAGACTCTGTCTCTACCAAAAAAAAAAAAAAAAATTATAAATCTTAGGTTCCTGGGCTCAGTGCCCGTAGCACAGTGGTTATGGTGCTGGCCACATACACCGAGGGTGGTAGGTTCGATCCTGGCCTGGGCCAGCTAAACAACAATGACAACTACACCAAAAAAATAGTAGGCATTGTGGCAGGTGCCTGTAGTCCCAGCTACTTGGGAGGCTGAGGCAAGAGAATCACTTAAGCCTAAGAGTTTGGGGGTGCTGTGACCTGTGGCGCCCAAGCACTCTACTGAGGGTAACATCGTGAAACTCTGTCTCAAAAAAAAAAACTTAGGGCTCGGCGCCTGTGGCTCAACAGGCTAAGGCGCCAGCCACGTACACCTGAGCTGGTGGGTTCGAATCCAGCCTGGGCCTGCCAAACAACAACAACGGCTGCAACCAAAAAATGGCCGGGCATTGTGGCGGGCGCCTGTAGTCCCAGCTACTTGGGAGGCAGAGGCAGGAGACTCGCTTGAGCCCAGGCATTGGAGGTTGCTATGAGCTTTAATGCCATGGCACTCTCTCCGGGGTGACAGCTTGAGGCTCTGTCTCAAAAAAAGAAAAACTTAGGTTCCTGGGTCCTGGAAAGCTGCTTGCTTCAGCTTCTGTAAACCCTGCACATGATTTGATACTTCCAATGAGAGGTACTATGGTAATTCCTTTGTCAGTCTACTTGTAAGCCCAATAAAAGGACAGGGGCAGAGCTGATTGGAGAGGGTAGTCACTTTGGACTCTCATCTGCCACAGCTCTGCTGGCTGAAATAAAACCTCTTTCTCTTCTATCACTGGTGTTTGGGTGACTCTTTCTCTCCACCAGGCCTAGATTTCTGCAACAGCCAAAGTGGGTGGATCACCTGAGCTCAGGAGTTCAAGACCAGCCTGAGCAAGAACAAGACCCTGTCTCTACTAAAAATGGAAAACCAGCCAGGTGTGGTGGCAGGGACTGGTAGTCCCAGCTACTCTGGAGGCTGAGGAAGGACCCAAGAGTTTGATAGGACACGATAGCACTCTACTCAGGGTGACACAGTGATGTTACTGGATGAAGAAGTTCCTGCCACCTATCATTGTCAGCCAAGATGCAGAGACAGGGATAGGTCCACCAAACTTTGTCAGAAGGCCAGAATTTTAGAGAACAGTGAGGGTAGCCCCTCCGAGTATGTTCTGATCTTCCATTTCCAATATTACAGTTTTATACACTTGGGTTCAAAGTAAAGACCATGTTAACCCTTATCTTAAACAATAATTGGCTGAACCCATGATCCACAGTAAACAATAATCAGTATAACTCATGATCCAAAATAGCATTCCATTTCAAAAGTTAATCTCCTAAATCAATCCATCTAAACTACCCAAGATAGGCATCTTCATGGTGGGAGCTTAATTTACAAAACAGTAAGAATGGGAGACAGGGTAAAGGTTAGGCAGGACCTGAACCTACCAGACCAGTTGCATCATGTTGGCCCTAGCCTGACTTACCGCATCTTATTACCACCATATGTGCTATCAGTGAGACTCTGTCTACCAAAAAAAAAAAAGAAAAAAGAAAAGCAGCTCGGCGCCTGTGGCTCAATGGGCTAAGGCGCCAGCCACGTACACCTGAGCTGGCGGGTTCGAATCCAGCCCGGGCCTGCCAAACAACGATGGCTGCAACCAAAAAAAAAAAAAAAATGGCCAGGCGTTGTGGCGGGCGCCTGTGGTCCCAGCTACTTGGGAGGCTGAGGCAGGACTCGCTCGAGCCCAGGAATTGGAGGTTGCTGTGAGCTGTGATGCCACAGCACTCTATCCAGGGTGACAGCTTGAGGCTCTGTCTCAAAAAAAAAAAAAAAAAAGAAAAAGAAAGAAAGAAAAAGAAAAAAGAAAAGAAAGAAAGCAAAAGAAAAGAAAAATCTGAAGTTTCTATAAATCTAACCCTGAATCTAACAAGTCTATCTTCAGCATCATTTTTTCAACAATGTGCTCACTTCATGTCTTGGTGTCACATTTTGGTCATTCATGCAATATTACAAACTCTTACGTTATTATTCTATCTGTTGTGGTGATCTGTGATCAGTGATGTTTGACATTACTATTATAATTATTTTGAAGACACCACAAACCCCACTCATAAAAGACAGTGAACTTAATCCACAGTGTATGTGTTCTGACTGTTCTACTACAGACTATTTTCTTCTCTCTTTCCTGTGACCTTCATACTCCCTGTAACACAACAATACTGAAATTGACCCTAAAAATGGCCTCTAAGTGTTCAAGTGAAAGGGGTTACATACCTTTCACTTTACGTCAAAAAATAGAAATGATTAATTAAGATTAGTGAGGAAGAAAAAAAAAAAAGCCCACCAGCTGCCCCTGCCTTCTCCTACATGCTTGTCCCCTGATTAGTTTAAGGCCTTTGAACATAAGTAATTCCTCCTTCTGAGTCAATGTATGGGCAGGTTTGCCATTAATCTGTTAAAACACTGATGTTTTCTAAGCTCAGAGTTTCTAAACTATGATTCGAACTCTATGTGCAAAATCCACCTTGACCCAACAGCATAGCTCCTGGTGGTACTTTGGTAAGAGCAGGAGAACTAACATAATGAAGCTCACACTGTCTATTGTGCCATGAGTAGTAAACCATTTGTCTCTGACAAAGGAATCTTTTGTCTCCTCAGCATCCAGAAACTATGACAGGCTAATTTGTTAGGTTGCAATTATGGTAACATTGTTCACAGTTCCTGAATGTAACCACAAAACAGTAGTACACACACAAAATATATATTCCTACATCCTATCTATTTCAGTAATGGTAGTTTAGACCTTTAAATAGTATTAAATCTTCTAATCCAGGCACAGGGTTGGTTTTCCATTTATTTGTGTTTAATTTTCTTCATCAGTGCTTTATAATGTTCCGTGTACAAGCCTGCCACCTCTTTGGTTAAGTTTATCCTTCAGTAGCTTATCATTTTCTTGCTATTGTAAATGGAATTATTTTCTTAATTTTTACTTCATGGAGTTTGTTGTTTGGGTGATGACTTAATGAAACTGCCATTAATGTTTGTTCCTTCCTCCAGTGAAGTGTGGACCACCTTTGTGTATGATAATTTTGAACAACTCCTTAACACTCCCTCTCCAGAGGAGGCTGACTTTTAATAAAACATTCCTTGAATAACTGTAGGTCATGCCAGGTGCTCAACCACTGTCCCATCCCTGGCTCTTCCTGAGCTTGTTTACTCTTCCATATAAAAGACAAAGTCTTCCAGCTCAGCGGCCGTAGCACAGTGGTTATGGCGCCAGCCATATACACCAAGAGTGGTGGGTTCGAGCGGGTCAGCTAAACAACTGCAAAAAAAAAAACAGCCGGGCATCCTGGCGGGCGCCAATAGTCCCAGCTTCTTGGGAGGCTGAGGCAAGAGAATTGCTTAAGCCCAAGAGTTGGAGGTTGCTGTGAGCTGTGACGCCACTGCACTCTACTGAGGGCGACATAGTGAGACTGTAAAGAAAGAAAAAGAAACTCTTCCGACTCTTAGATGTAATTACTTTAGGGTTCGTAGGAAAGAGAATAGCCTCTTATATTAAGTACCCTTAGAAATACTGCAAAATTACTTATCCTTTAGGTGAAGGTAAATCCAATGTCTTCTGAAAACCACCGATTTTATAGGCTTTGTTATCTACACCCAAGAGAAAACAAATACAAAACGACCTAAAATTAAGTGCAACTTTAAATTAAGAAACAAAGACTTACAATAGAATACAATTTTAAAATAAAAAGTATGTTGTCTAACTTCAAAATGTACCTGAAGTGAATTTGAAATTACATCCTGTTTAGAAATTATTACATGAAGCATATTATGATGTAAATAAAGTTTATTTCAAAGGTGTTTGAGGTTAACCCATCTTAATGTGGAATACAATAACTACTAATAATGAGGAAGACCAATACAATCTATATCTATTTTTTAAGATACTGCTTGTTTTAAAGCAATGGTCGGTGATGTAACTTATCTCGAGCTTTAGCCTTGCAAAGTTCAGACCCCGCGTATTGTCCCCATGAAAGTCTCAGGTACCGAGGGAGCCTGTAACTCTCCACACGCGCTCCAGACTCCCCTTCTCACTCCGCGGCTCCAACCCAGGCAGCCCCGGCTTTTCTCTCCGCGCAAGCGCAGTTTCCAGCAATACCGGAAGCGGACCGCGCAGAGCGAAGCTGACGCTGCGGAGTGTGAGGGTCCTTCTGTTCAGATTAGACCTGCACGCTGCTGCCCTCCGTCTTCCATACCTGGTGCCCGGGGTTCGCTGTGGACCTTACAATCTCCAAACCGCTTTCTTCAACTCATGTAAATTCAGACCTCCTAGTCCCTCTTGTTTAAAATCGCTCTGAGGTTGGTTCTGTTCCCGGTCGTTTTGCCTTCAGACCAGGTAAATACCACTCCTCACATTTTGTCGTAAAACCCCTTTCTGATCCCTCCGCCCGCACCGCGCTGTTTGAAGTCTTCACTCGCGAATTGGCGGCGGCGCGCGGCGGCGCTCACACGTGCGCGGAAACACCTGACTGGGCTGCGGCGGCGCGGGCGCGTTCCCTCAGGACATAGGGGGGCGCGCGCCGCAAAGCCTGGGCCAACTTGGCTAAGTGTTGGGGCGCGTGGCCGAGTGTGACTGGAACGAAGATGGGGCCTGAAGCAGAACGGAAGGGGTGGCCCAGACCCTGCTTACTGATATTGATATGGGAGTTTCAGGTTCTTGGTCTCCACGAAGAAGGGATCCATCCACCACAGGAGTAGTGGTAAGTCAGGATTTATTTACAGGAAACAAGAATTATAACTACAAGAAAAACCAAACCTCCAGGCAGAGAGGACCCAGGAGGGTAACAGCTCTCCTGCTCCCTCTTCAAGGTCTAGCCGAGGTCTGTGTTTTAGCTCTCAGCTCAGGGGTTTATATAGTCCCAGGGGTTTGTTTTGCCAGGAACTCTTAGGGCTTGGGTCTTCCTCAGTTACAGCCAGCTGTCTAATGAAGACTCAGGCCCTGGAAACTGACATGACATTGGCCAGTCAGAAGTGCACGAGGAGACAGCCAGGCACCATCCAAGAAATGGACTAGCCAGAAGAGCACAAGGGAGTCAGCAAGGCGCCACTGTCTCCCCTGCAGGTGTCTGGACCTTCCAGCAAGCTGGTTCCTCCATCCACCACAGCATCAGCACCACCAGGGCCAAGGGGGCAGAGGGCTGCCTTGTCCTGCATCAATATCATGCCTCTGGGAGCCCCTTTCCTCCCCTCTAGTGCTTTTGGGCTCCCCTGTGGCCTGGGTCCTGAGAGTGGAATCGTTGCCCAGTACTAGGGTGTCAGGCTTTCACGTGTCCCTTGAAGGAAACTGGGGAGCCTCAAGGGACCCTGTCCCCCTCCAGTAACTCCAGGCATGAAAACCTCCACACAGCAAATGTGCAATACCAACATGTCTATGTCTACCAATGTAGACCATCTCACAGATTCCAGCTTTGGAACAGGAGACCCTGGTTAGACCAAAACCATTGCTTTTGAAGTTGTCAAAGTCTGTTGGTGCACAAAAGAACACATATACAATGAAAGAGGTTATATTTGTTGTACATAAAATTCCTGAGTCATAGAAGAGTAGCACTTCAGACAAATTTAAAGATGATACAGTCCTTTATTTAGATCGATCGACCGGCTGCCCGGAGTCTGCTAAAAAAACTGTGAGACTGCGGAGAACAGCAGCCAGGCTTCAGCATTTGAGGTAAGTTTTTAAGGGGTCTGGGGTGTAAGGGGGGATTTGAGCCCAAAGGGGTCAAACTCTTCAAGTGTCAAAGTGTCAAGTGTCAAACTAGCTGAAGTGCAAACAGGGGAGTTTGGGCCCAAAGCGTCAGGACTCTCTAGGTGCCAAACTAGCTGAGCAAGCATGTTTACAGAAGCGGAACACTACGGTTTCGGCAAGCAAGCTATCACACAGAAATGGAACCTGGCGGTTTCTGCGCAGCTCAGGTGTTCAGTGTACATTTCCCTCTGAGCGTTGAACTTAGTTGTGGACAGAGAAAAGGGGGGCCTAAGGGGACCTACTTTTCAGCAACTTTTGGCCTAACAATTTCATCTTGGTCAGTATATTATGATTAAACAGTTACATGATGAGAAGGAACAACATACCGTATATTGTTCAAATGCTCTTTTTTGTTTGTTTGTTTGTTTGTTTTGTTTTGTTTTTTGAGACAGAGCCTCAAGCTGCCACCCTGGATGGAGTTCCGTGGCATCACAGCTCACAGCAACCTCCCAATTTCCTGGGCTCAAGCAAGTCTCCTGCCTCTGCCGCCCAAGTAGCTGGGAGAGTAAATGGGCCCGGCCATTTTTTGGTTGCAGCCGTCGTTGTTTGGCGGGCCCAGGCTGGATTTGAACCCGCCAGCTCAGGTGTACGTGGCTGGTGTCCCAGCCCACTGAGCCTGTTCAAATGATCTTCTAGGAGATTTGTGTGGAGTGCCAAGGTTCTCTGAAAGAGCATAGGAAAAAATATATAATGATCTACAGAAACTTGGTAGCGCTCAATCAGGAGGAATCATCAAACTTAGGTACTTCTTTGAAATGAGAACAGATGTCACCTTGAAGGTGGGAATGAGCAAAAGGACCATGTGCAAGAGCTACAGGAAGAGAAATCTTGGAGAGCAATTAGTGAGACAGAAGAAAATTCAGAGGAATTGTCTGGGGAAGGACAAAGAAAACGTCTGATAGTCTTTACCTTTCCTCTGATGAAAGTCTAGCTGTGTATGTAATAAGAGAGATAATGAGGTGGAAGAAGGGGTAGCAGGGAATTTACAGGGATGCCATGAAATCTGGATCTTGATGCTGGTATAAGTGAACATTCATGTGATGGTTGGATCAGGATTCAGTTTCAGACCAATTTAGAATTTGAAGTGGAATCTCTGGATTCGGAGGATAATAGCTTTAGTGAAAAAGGTTAAGAATTCTCAGATACAGGTGATGAGGTGTATCAAGTTACTGTGTATCAAGCAGGGGAGAGTAATATAGATCCATTGAAGAAGATCCTGAAATTTCGTTCGCTGACTATTGGATATGTACTTCATGCAATGAAATGAATCCTCCTCTTCCACCACATTGCAACAGATGTTGGGCCTTTCATGAGAATGAAGATAAAGGACAAAATAAAGGGATATCTCTGAGAAAGCCAAACTAGAAAACTCAACACAAGCAGTAGAGGGTTTTGATGTTCCAGATTGTAAAAAAACCACAGTGATGATTCCAAGGAGTCATCTGTGGAGGAAAATGATGATAAAATCACTCAAGCCTCCCAGTTACAAGAAAGTAAGGACTGTTCTCAGCCATCAACTTCTACTAGCATTATTTATAGCAGCCAAGAAGAAGTCAAAAGAGTTTGAGTGGGAAGAAACACAAGACAAAGAAGAAAGTATGAAATCCAGCTTTCCCATTAATGCCATTGAACCTTGTATGATTTGCCAAGATTGACCTGAAAATGGTTGCATTGTCCATGGCAAAACAGGACATCTTATGGCATGCTTCACATGTGCAGAGTAGCTAAAAGGAATAAACCCTGCTCAATATATAGACAACTGATTCAGATGATTTTGCTATTTCCCCTAGCTGACCTGCTCATAAAAATAGAGTTATATATATTTCTAGCCATGTAACCCTAAAAATTTAGACAACATGGAATTTATTTACGTGCAACAAAATGAGAAAGTATCTCAATCCAGATGTGTTTCTTTTTTTTAGTATAACTTAACAACTTTGGGAGGGAAATAGTGAATATTTACTTCCTTTTATGAAAATTTTACTTTTTTGTATTTGGCTTTTAGTGTAATTTGAATTGGATCTATAGCTCATCTTTACTCATGCCCCTCATTTTAAATAATTTATACTTGCCCTTAGAAGTATCTGATTTAAAATTAAAAAAAAAATACACACACACACACACACACACACACACATATATATGTATGTAAGTAGAACATCTAAATGTAATTCAGTACCTTTCATGTATGGAGAAAATGTGTGATAGATTGTAATTACTTTTTTTTTTTTTTTTTGAGACAGAGCCTCAAGCTGTCACCCTGGATAGAGTGCTGTGGCATCACAGCTCACAGCAACCTCCAGTTCCTGGGCTCAAGCGAGTCTCTTGCCTCTGCCTCCCAAGTAGCTGGGACTACAGGCACCTGCCACAAC
>CAUYRH010011296.1:0-18444 GCA_963574655.1 Perodicticus potto | reverse complement strand
CTGCTACATAGAAGGCATCCTTATCCTCAGAAGAGGAAACTTCATTGATTTTTTGGTCCAGAATGTTCTCGGCAGTAAAACTTTCATCAAGCAAGTGGCAGTCAAACTCTTCATTACTAATGTTGTTCATGGTTTCTTGATGTTTCTTTGAAAAACTAAGAGACAGAATTTAAAGAAATGCTTCCAGCTTCTCACAAAGGCAATTCTCCAGGAATTCTGAATCCCACTGCGTGTGTCCTCTGAGCAACTGTGGAAACGTTCTTAGACTATCCGGGCGCCACAGGCCAGCCCCATGGAGAAGCTGGAAAGCTGCTGCAGGCGCAGAGCCGGAGCCAGAGCCGCAGGAGCACTTGGCCGCCCCTGCTGCACCCATCAGCTCCTGGCTCCCACCTGCCGGAGACAGCAGCCTGGGGTGGCGCCAGAGCAGCTGGCAGAGGGGCAGCCAGGGCAGCGACTTCAGGGACTGACCTCCACATTTTCAATGTCAATAGAAAATGGGTTACGGAAAAGCTGTATGACCTGTTCAGGGAGATGAAGCTCTTTAAATCTAAATTGGAACTCCTTTTGCAACTTTTCCGGAGAATTCACACGTTTTGTTTGGGAATGCAACCAATGGTTTTTCTGTTAACAGATTTTGCAGCCCTGGGATGAGTCCGCTGCTAAACAGGACAGGCAGTGGAGGCAAAAACACTTGGCAGGCTGGATAAATGTCCTCAGCGGGCCACATGTGGCCCGCGGGCCATAGTTTGAGGACCCCTGCCTTAAGTAGTGAAAGAGGCAAAGCATTAATATATATTAGCATACATAGATGTGAAATATTCCTTTTGAACACGTAGGAAAGCAATTCCATGGGGGCAGAATCAGATAATTGTTGGAGACATGGTTTGAGAGTGGAGGGCACCCCTCATAGGAGTCTGTAAGAGAAGAGAAGATCTAAAAGAGCTAGCGAGGAAGAGGAGCCAGTCACCTGAGGGACTCGTCAAACAGAAAAATTTCAGACTTAGTAGGACTGGAATAAAGGGCAGGCATCTTTGTATTTAATAAGCATCTCAGAAGAGTGTGAGGCAAACTACATTTTGAGAAATACTCAAAGATTAAAGAGAAAGTAAGAAGTGGAGTAACAGAGGTAACTTCCCCAAACTCTCCTGTTAACCAGCTTCTTGACAAGAGATAGGTTAAGAGCCTAGAGAACAGAGCTGAGGAAAAACGTTGCTTTGGTATTTAGGGATGAGTATATTTGAGCCCATGTGTAGGCTAAGAAAAGTTTACTGTGGGATAATAAGTGAGAAAATGGGTGAAGCAAATCCCAGGAGGGGATGGGAAGAGATAGAGCCAGTTGCAAGGTTTGAGGGCATCTGTCACACCTGTTGGTCATACTACACCACAGGTGACCCTACTATCTGTGCACTCATTCTTCCCAGACCTGCAGCCAAGGAGCCAGCAGCTTGGTGGGTTGCTATGGGCTCTTTTCTTATGAACAACTTGGGTTTGCAGTGCTGTTCAATAATTTGCTTTTCCTTCCTGCTAGCTCTTCATTTTGCAAAGAATTATAACCTAGCCTAGGACCTAGAGAGGGAGGCTGAAGTTTGACCTGTGGGGGCCTAGTTTCTGCCCACCTTTTTCTGTTCCTTATTACTAGATTGTGCTTTAGAGTGAACCATCTGCATTGAATCACTTGGCATGGCTATAAAAACTGGAAGTTCCTGGGCCTGCCATAGATCTGTTTGCATCAAGTTGTCTGGCCATTGGGCCAGAAAATGCACATTTTAACAAGTTCCCTCCGTGACTCTTGCGCGTGGTAAAGTGAAGACCACGGAACTGGACAATACCCCTGGAAAGAGCCTTACACTGCTTTCGCAAACTTCCATTTTGACCACAAATGTATACTGGATTATTAGCACTGACTCTTAGACTCCAGTCAATCCTTGGATAGGAAAACTTGAATAGCAATATTGTCCTGGATTGGCCTGGAGTTCTCTAAGCTGTCTTTAGCTTCATAATATTAATAAATGACATCTGAGGCCTCTCTGGAATGCAGGGAAGTTGGGGTGAGCAAGGGCCGACTTTCTATTACAGTTACTTTGCCTCAGTCTCCAAATAGAAGAATTTTGGCCAGTTCTATATTAGCAATTTCTAGTTGAGTGAAGGAATTATCAGAAAGCTCTGGGTCTACCCAATATCAAACTTCAAAGGAAGTGGAGCACTTTCTCTAAGCAGTGAGTGTGCGGATGTTAGGGTTGTGATGACGTGGGGAATATATTAGTTCTTCGACTTCCTGCCAGCCAAGCGTGAAGTTTATGTGCGTCTAAGCTCATCTTCCGTCATTTCCTCCCCTTAAAAGGGAAGAGGTGACACTAACCGTTCCTTTCACTTCATCTGTGCCTGGATCCCTTTGCTCCCTCCCCTCTAAGTGACTTTGATTTATTGATTGTGCTCATATCCCGAGTCATCAATTTCTTCATTTCTTCTCAATGGCTCCTTCCTCTAGGATTTTTACCATGCTCCAGTCTTCCTCATTTCTGAACCCAAATTCCTCCATTGCTCCCTTCCTTCCCTCTCTTAATAAAAACTTCCTCGTCCTTCACTTTCCCCACCCATTATAATCTGATTTCCAGGCCACCGTACAATTGAAGCTGTTTTCCAGCCACCAAAGCTTTCTTAATGCTAAGTCTCTTTGTCTCATTTGTCTCTTTGTCAGCATGTGATTTCACTGACCATTTCCTCTGCCCTGAAGTCCTTCCTTTCTACCCAGGTGACATGCTTGGCCCTGCCCTGCCTACCTTCTCCTCCTCATTCTGACCATACTGTGTATATTTCAGTTCTGCAAGTAGCACAGGCGCTTTCTTTCCTCTGGGCGTTCTGTTATGCACTTTTATTTCTCTAAAACTATTATTTCTTTCCCCTTTTCATTCTATTGACGCCAACCTATCCTGTAATTCTTCCCTTCCCCAATCCTTTCACTGTTTCTTCAAGGCTAGGATAGTTGCTTTTCACTCCCCCAGAACTCTTTACATGACATTTTCTCACTGTACTTTAATGATCTGTTTGTCTAAATTCCTCACTGAAGTATCAACCACATAAGTTTAAGTCTCGTGTCAATTATTTTTACTACTTTATCTCTACATCCTCGTAGCCTATCACAGTAATTGGCATAGAGATCAGGTAGGAACATGATCAGTCTCCTGCATAAATGAGTAGAAATACGGACACACAAACCTGCTTGTACCTCCACGTACCCCCATGCACACAAACACACACACACACCATGGGTCTGTGGATACACAATTAAGTATATGATAACATTTTATTTCTAGGGCCTATTTTTTGGAAAAAAAGAGGTTCACTAAAGATTGTGATACAAGACAGAAACTGCTCAGAACAAAAAGGATGATAGAAACAAAACACACGTTTAAGAAAACCGTGACAGCACATGCCATTGGGATAAGCAGTGCGTAGAGAAAGAAAGTCTTTCAAAACAGCCCTGAAGGATGACGCGAATTACCCTGAAGAATGGCAGGGAGGTGCAGGGAAAGGGCGTTTCCTGAGAGTGGCGAGCACAGGGAAAAATTGAGAGAGAGGGTGACAAGTCATTTTTTCCATTGGAGCAAACAGGTTCATATGGGCAAGAATTAAGAAAAGCCTTGGAAGGTTGGCATGTTGTAGAAGCTCATAAAAGGTAAAAATAAAGATGCCATTTGTACTAAGTTGGAAACAACTAGGAGACTGAATTTTACTTTTTCCCTAACATGCTGACACAGAGTTTAAAATTATTAATCTTATTTGCTTTTTCCCTTAAACATGCAGTAAGAAACGCAGTCAGCTTTAGCTAATTTCTGAGCACCAGTTCTAACAGCGAGTGTAGAGCCTGGAGGTCTCTTGCCGTGTAACGGATCACTCGCTGCTTCTGTCTGTGAAATGAATGTCCTGGACAATTTAGGGTTTTGCCAATTTAAAATTTTAATGAAAAAGAATAACTTGCCAAGAAGCCTAACCACTGCAGTTATCTTTGCAATAGTTTCTCTGTTTTCAATGAAATTAATCTTATCAGAGGATTGAACTAATGTGAAATGCATCATTCCAGGTAACTAGGGAATTGCTGAATGAACATAGATCTAATTTCAGTTCCTGTAATTTGCTTAATCATCAATTTTTGCTATCCCTCCCCAGATTTCTAGACATATCCAAGTCTATTTGAATTCACTTTGCAACATTTTTTTCATGTCAACTGAGTGATATACTAAACTTAGATATACCCCTAGGCATTGATCATATATTATAAATGTGATTTAAAATACAAATGTGGTTATTTTGCACCTTCTACTACATACTTTAGTGGTGTTAGTATTCTTCTAATGAGGCATAGCCTCTCATTACTTTCATGCTAGTCTATGATCTGTTCCCAGAATTAGTTGATTCAAACCATCTCCTTAGTCTTTAGGCTTTCATTCCACAATCACTTCTCTGAACTCTTAGAACGTGCATGTCTGCATTACTGAGAAATTCAGTATGAATATTCTTTTTTGTTTGTTGCAGTTTTTGCCCGGGGCTGGTATATGGGGTCAGCGCCCTACTCTTTGAGCCACAGGAACCACCCGACTATAAATATTCTTGTAGGAACCACTAAGGAAACGGACCGATGTGCTTCTTGAAAGACCAGCTTGTGGATGCCTGCCATGGCAGTGCCACCGGTATTAATAAAGAAAAACCACAAACTGCACCAGCTAAGTGAAAGTGCGTTGTCTTCACTTTGCTAAAATCCCCATCACCTTCCCCAGTCATGCAAGTGGATAGGACGGAAGACAAGGAAATCCCTAAGCAAAGCTGCCTTCTTCTCTTCCCAGAACCACAGTGATCAGAATGTATGTCAAAGTTTTACATTAAATTGACTTAAAATTTTAAGAAATCTCACATAAGTGTTAATTTCCAAAATGATTATTGTTTTAGCCAAAATGACTACTGTGTTAATCAAAAATGCCTGGAAAGCTACCACCATATACTGGAAATATAGTCATGGAAAGAGATTTAAGCAAGCATCTTGAAGACAGTAGAAAGAGAAAAGTAAACCATTTCCTGTTTGCACCCTTTCCAGTGTAGTCCATTTAATTTATTTGCAATGATGCTTATGTTTGGAACATTAGAGGTATCTTTAGAATTATATAACTGTAGAAAAAATCAATTAGCCTTTGAATAGCTTAATTCTTTCCTCCCTTGTTCCTCCCTTCCTTCCTTCCTTCCTTTTTTATTCCTTCTTTCACTAATATTGGAAAGATTTATTCTAAGTGTGATGAAATGTCATTGGATGGTTCTGATCAGATGAGTAGATAGATGGAGTGTAGGGAGACAATCATGGAAGCCAGAGCAATTTACAAAGCTATAATAGTGGTTCAGGCAAGAGATGAGAGGTGCTTTTGCTAAGGAGTCAGAAGTTGGTATGATGAGACATGATTGGATTCTGGTTCTAATTTGAAGATGAAGATAAAAGTTTGCTGATGGGTTAGATACAAGCTATGCAAAAAAAAAAAAAAAAAAAGAAAGAAAGAAAGAAAAAAGAGTCAAGGAGTATTTCCAAGTTTTTTTGTTTATTTTCTAGGGGAATTGACAAGACCCTGGTGTCATCTACTATGATGTTAAAGACAGCAGAGATCAAATTTGGAAAAAAAATTTGAGTTCAACTTTTACTATATAAACTCTGAGATGCCTAGTAAACTTGAAGTCTTAAGTTCAAAACAGAGGTGGGAGAGGAGATGTAGATATGTAAGTTGTTCGTTTATAGTTGATATTTAAAGCCATGTGGTTGCAGTTGATAAATCAGGGAGCGAGGATATAAAGAAAAGAATGGGTCAAAGAACTGAGCTGGGTTATTCCAGCAGTTAGCAAATGGAAAGGAGAAGTATTTACAATGGAGGCTGAGATTCAGTGATGCCCTGAAAGCTAAAAAAAAGACATGTATCAAAAAGGGGTTTTAATACATAGTTAAGAGTTTATCTTAGATGAAGACTGAGAGCTGGATGCTACTGGATTTGGTAAACATGGATATCATTGGTGACTTTGATGAAGAGATTTCTGTGAAGTAGTAAAGAGTTTAAGGCTTGATCAAAGTTGGTTCATGGGGGATGGGAGACAGGAAGAAGGGAGAGTGAATAAATAATCCTCTAAGTAGGTTTTGCTGTAAAGAGGAGTAGAGGAAAGGAGTGATACCTGCATCTTGTTGAGGGATCTAAAGATGATTTGTTTTTATTTTTATTTTTTTTCAGAATAAAAGGTACAAATAATTAGGTTACTTTGTTTGCATTTGTTAGGTAAAGTCCAAGTTGTAGAATAGCCCTTCACCCAGGAGGTGTGCCACATATCCTTACATTGTACCTGTTAGGTGAGACCTTACCAATCCCCCTCCCTCCTTCCCCATGCCCACCCACTACCTCCTTCCCTTCCCCTTCTTCTTTAATTTAATTGTGTTTTTTGTTGTGTCAGTGTACTGTTGTTGATTTACTATTTTCATATTAGTATTGAGTACATTGGAAGTCTGCTTTTCCGTTCTTGAAATACTTTACTAAGGAAGATGTTCTCCAAATCCATCTAGGTAAATACAAAAGATGTAAAGTTTCAGGGTGGCACCTGTGGCTCAGCGAGTAGGGCTCTGGCCCCATATACCGAGGGTGGTGGGTTCAAACCCGGCCCCAGCTGAACTGCAAAACAAAAAACAAAAAGAAAAGCAAAAACAAACAAACAAACAAAAAAGATGTTACGTTTCTATCTTTCTTCATGGCTGTATAGTACTCCATAATATACATATACCATAGTTTATCTATTTGTGAGCTGATAGGCCCTTGGGCTGTTTCCACTTCTTGGTGAATGTGAATGGAGTTGTGGTAAACATTCTAGTGCAAATGTCCTTATGGTAAAATGATTTTTTTTTCTTCTGAGTAGATTCCTAATAATGGGATTGTGGGATTAAATGAAAGGAAAGAGGATTTGTTTTTACATAAAATATTATAGAAGGCTTGTGTGCTAGTAGGAATGACTCAGCAAAGTGGAGAAAAATCATGAACTGAGAGAAGAAGACATAATTCAGAAATAGAATATGTGAAGAAAAGGTGAAAAAATACAAATAGTTTGGACTTTGATATAAGCAATGACATCACTTGGGTCCTCCATAATGGAAAGAATAATACTAATCTTACATACCTTCTATTAAGAGTATTAAGTCAGGTGGGCCCTGAGAAAACCTTTTGAAAATGGGAAACTGCTCATAACATGAAGGCTTATATTTATTAAATTATTTTTACTGAACGAGATGGTCCTGCCACCTGACAGATCCCTAGGCACATGGAGCTCAGACACGGTTGAGGGATGGTAGTAGGGCTCTGCCTTCCTACATATTTGCTTGAACATATCACTTTTATAAGAAGACCAGCAACAAATATTGGAGCATCTTTGATGTGCCAAGCACTGAGTGATGTGTTGGGACACAGTGACGAAAGAGACAAAGTCAGCAACCTAAGGCTCTTGCATTCTAGTAAAGAGAGACAATGGATGAAAAGATGAATAAATGAATAAGGCATTTTCTGGTGATACTTGTCATAAAAAAATAGAGAAATATGATAGAAATACTGATCTCATTCCTTTGTGATCAAAATTTGTTAAATATGAGCCTGTGTGCCCCAGAAACACAGAATGTATTTTGATTACTGCCACAGAAATTATCTCTCCCATAATGGTGAGAAAAATGAAGCAAGCCAGAAATGACTCCTATTTTTCAGGTAAGGAAATTCAGGTTAGGCACCAAGATGGAAAAGGAAGATCAAATATGGATTGTGGGGGTGGTGGGGTGGGGGGTTCTGAGCTTATTGAATTCTTCAGGATACCAGGAAAATTGATTATTTTTATTATTTTATTATAGATTTTAATGTATTAAATGTATAATAAATTATGGCTTGGTGCCCGTAGCTCAGTGGTTAGGGTGCTGGCCACATATGCCTGAGCAGATGGGTTGGAACCCACCTGGGCCTGATAAACAACAACAAAACATCTCGGTGCTGTGGCGGGCGCCTGTAGTCCCAGCTACTTGGGAGGCTGAGCAAGAGAATCGCTTGAGCCCAAGAGTTTGAGGTTGTTGTGAGCTGTGATGCCACAGCATTCTACCAAGGGAGACATGGTGAGACTCTGTTTCAAAAAGAAGAAAATTAAATTTATTATCCATTATCCTATTATTCATTTCAAAAATTATCCTATATATTAAAAACAAACCCAATTATATGTATTATAGGAGATAAAATCTCTTAGCTTTAAGTAGCATTCAGGAGGATTAGGATTTTTCTTTTTTTGGGGTAAATGCAGGAGTTAGTTTATAGTTGATATAAACTACATAGTTGGGAAAAATGTAAAACTTTGTATTACCAATCAATCTTCGGTAATTACACCCTGTTAGATTGTGAGTTGATGTGTTTCAGTGTCATGTTTTAAAAAATTTTGCCACTGTTACTCTGTATTTTATATCTTATATGTTAATATTTGCTTAGAGAAAGTTGTTTGTAAAATGACTTTTTTTAAGACTCCAGAGAGACTTTCCTAAACAGAGATAAATATTTTAAACTAATTCCCTCTAAAATTTCACTTTGGAAACATGAAACCATTTGGGGATATAAATGTGCTGTTCAAGGCTGTTGGCTAAGAAATGCAAAAGCCATGGATTTCTTGTTCACTAAATGCTAACGCAATAGATAAAAAAAAGTACGATTGCTTTAATACCCCCTTTTTCCCTGTACTTAAACTAGACCATTTGGATCTGAAAGACAATTTTATCTTTTAAGCTCCTGAAAATTTTGAGTCATTGGCATTCCTGCTGCTCATTTCATGCAATAGAATTTTGAAATTTCTTTTTCAAACCTTTAATGGTGGCAAAATTAAATAAAATATTAATGATGCAAAATGTACTATTTCTCAAAAGAACACTGTTCCATAGACGAGGCTGGCTTTCTTCACCCCACTTTTGCAGATGTAAGATCTGGGCTTCAAAACGCTTTGACAGATGTTAAAATGGGTTGTGTTTATGATGGTGACGGAGAGCAATAGAATGATCGTATGAACATGAAGCAACTGAGAATCAACAATCAAGTGACTTAATATGGACTTCCGTTTGGGGGTCCCAGACTTTTATGTATAAACTTTGGGGAAGTCGGATATCACAGGGAATGCCTAAAATCGTCGTCTCAAAGTCTTTTTGTTCTTAACTGTCAGAGAGTGTAAAAAAATCAGCTGTGGTATTTTCAGAACTATCCAATTTCAAATGCCCTTTTATTCAGTGCTTTTATGACCAGTTGCCTGACAACATATAGATACAATCACTCCACGTGAGTGTGCTGGTGCCACTGGTGCGGGTGCATTTTTCTGGACATGCGCCCCTAAACAGTAATTCCCAATCTGTAGATTTTTAAACAGGCTGTACTATTTTGCAATTTTGCAGACTGTAGAGATTCTTATAACTGAAAAATCTTCCTCCATACACTGTTCCAAAAATACGTTTTGGTACAAGTATCCGTTACTACATGTGTAATGAGTGTTGAGTGTGCTTGAATAGAAATTTGGTATTCATTAGATGTGAAAAATACTATTATGCATACAAACTGAAGCTGTTAAAATATCTCCTCGCTTTTTACACCTTATTAATTTGAATATCTGACAGTAAATTTTTATTGTTAAAAATAATCCAAAGTTTCAAACTATAGTTATTCTAAAATATATTTTTAACAAAAAAATATAATTTCAAAACATATTTCTATTTCAATAGTATCTATGACCTTTAATCTCTGTTTTAGTTCATATGTCCATTTTTTAAGTTTAGACAGTGTTTGGGATATAGCCACGTGTTCATACATTTGAGTTGTTCCTCTGCATTTATAAATTTCTAGAGAAGATTTTATACATATAGGAAAAAACATACTTTTATAGTATGGCCACATTATAAAACCAACATTTGGAGCATACTGGCAAAAGATACTCACCTAAACACTTTTTTGCTTTATTGGGCTTATTAGGTGGTCTTAATAATTATCAGAGGAGAGAATGGATTAATAATACAGTGGATTAAGAATAATAGAAAAATATAAGATTAACTAAACATAAAATTTTACATAAAGGACTGAAGTTAAAATAGCCACTTACTAGATTCAGCTTTAGCAGATACCTTAAAGTCAAACAAAATGTTTAGATTTAACTTGGTGGACAGAATGACTTTGAAGACAGTTCCAGGTTAAAGCAGTCGTGTGTTTGAACTAAAAACAATGTGCATGGGGGTCCTACACAATTATAAAAAAATCTCTTAAGGATAAAAAAAAAAAAACAACACTGCCCTGTAGATCACCAAGTCCAGATTTGTACAAAGAAAAACTAGTTCAGGGCTGAGACCGAGAGCTGATACATTTCAAGGAGGACTGGCTGGCTGCACTTGTGAGCGGTGACAGATCTCTGTGAAATATAATCCTGATTAAAAATGCATGTGTGAAAGCTCTTCGAATAAAGCGCTGTGTCCAACGGTATTTTTTGAGCCCCTGTGTGTGAGAAGGGAAGACTAATGTAGCTACTCTTGTACTGTTCACTCCATCATTTGCCGGCTGTTTTACATTTCTGAAATTGTGTCTCTCTATAACTTTGAAGTGGGCAGAATTGTATTTTTTTGTTAAAAATAGTCATTGATTTAAACTCTATCACTCTTGCAGTGCCAAAGCTGTAATCAACTACTGAACTATATAAACCAATTTTGTTCATGTGGTGTCCAGAGTTGAAGGAAGTCAGGTACAAAGCTGGAGAAGCTTCTGAAATGGAGATAACTAAATCCATCTAGTTAAAAATAAAAACAAATAATGCTACTCTGGAGAAATCTGAGTAAGGCAAGTTGCCCTGTGTTCCAGTTGTTCTAACTGTGTGAGATTTCTATCCTAAGATTATAGCCTAGATGCCTAATAATGGCCATGCCATTAATTGGGATCTAAAAAATGGTCATAAACCATGCAGAGGTTTAATTTTTTAAAACCTTAAAAAATTAAGAATTGGGGAGGAAACCAATGGAGTGCTCAGTGGAGTGGCAGAATATAAATACTTGAGTGGACTTATGCACGTCTCTAGCTAGTCATATAATTGTTATACACACAGATATATATGTACAAAAATATACACACATATTTATAAGAAACAGATATATCAGGAAAAAATTACTACACCTCCATGGTTATAATGGTACTGCTTGCTAGATGCCCTTGAATATTTATTTCAATTGCTACTTTAAAAATATGTATTAATAACCCATGATCAACATCTCTCCATTTGCCACAATCCCTATCCCCAGGCAACCACTATTCCACTTAATGGCTTAGAGTGTTTTATTTGACAACCTGTAGAAAAAAAGATGATCTGAAATTTTCCTACTGAGGGTATTTTTAATGGGATTCCTCCAAATAAAATGCGATTTCCTGAATTTGCAGGGTTTTGTCATATGTATGTAGAGATGGTGGCCTGTGTGAGTTTCTTTGTCTCGCCTCCTTTGCACACCTCAGCCCCGTGCTCTGTTCTGAGCTGGTACTCTGTAGTTTTTCCTGGGAAGATAAGAAAGATGTGAAAGTAAACAAATGTAGTGCCTTTAACATACTGGTACCAAGTTTTCTTCTTATTCAGTTCATCATAAAAGTATTTTAGATTTCAAGAGGTCTAATTTTGTACAATCAAGTGAGTAGATGGGAGAAATATATTTGCCTTCTTTTAGAAAGAAGATATTATTAAGCATAATAATAAAAAACAGAAATAATATAAACAGAAAATATTATTAAGTATAAGTTGGCTTCTCTATTTTACTTATTCACTAACACGCAATGAATATTTATTGAAACACAACTGTATTTGTAAATCCTCAAATTTAATTGGAATTTAATTAAAATGAATGTAGTTTGAGAGAACAGTAACTGTATTTATTTGCTATAAGATTTAAACTTACACCTTATGTTTTGTCTTCTAATATCTGTTTACCTTTTAAAAAATGTCTATTATTCCTTATAGTAGGATTAATATTATAAAGAAGACACTAAAAATGCATAAACCTAAAGAGAAATGTTTGTTACATATTGTGATTTTTCTAAAATAAATGTAATGATTTTTTTTTGACCAGTATATGTAGTTTTAATGGCAACATACAGAAAGTAAAATAGTGGATGAAATTCTACACAAAACATGGTAGACTTACAAACCAATGAATAAAAATGACTATCATGAACAACAACAACTACAAAGGGCTTTCTAAAACCTTTAAGACCTTGAATATTTTTTCTAATCCCTTGGTGCCTTTGAACAAGTGAAACTATTTTTTTAAAAATAAAATTGTCAATGGCTTTTCTTGGATTTATTGGGGGCCCTATTTAGCTGGAGTATGTCTTTTGTGTTGTAACAATATACAAAGCTTTCTAAGGTATTATTTTCCTGGTTCACATGCACATACATGAAAATACCCGCAGAGAAGTTCCCCCAAAGTGATCGCCTCCACGTACAATGTGGTCCTCTAAGACGGTGCAAATATCAAAAGAGTAGAGCATACATGCATTTTTCTTTGCCAATATCCTCTTCCTAATGAATGCTTAGATATTAGGGGACATGAAATGTAATTTATCCTCATCATTCTGTATATTTTACTTTATTTGCAATTAATTCTCTTGCTATATTACATCTATGTTAATATATGTTTTCTTACCAATTCTAAAGAGAGTACTGCCTGTAATTTATTTCCCATCTTGGAGTTAATTTAAGCAGGGGTTTAATACCAGTGATCTCCTTTCTTAGTAACAAATATACACAGTGATTGTTCAGAGATTTATGTATGAATCCAGAATTGAGAAATGGGTTTTTACTACTCCTTTTGATTTAAAATTAATTACCAATTATTAACTTAAACATTCACGAGAATTAGTAGTCTCAGACTGCCATTTAGTTTATTCCTGTTATTTTAAACTTTAAGTTATTGACATTCATATCAGTGTTTTTTAGTAAATTTTCTAGTATACAAATGTTCTCCTGTGTCCCTAATCTGAAATCAGTGTGTGTGTCTAGGTATATGTAAACAATTCATTTATTCCTTTTTGATGTGGAAAATTAAAAGAAATATAGTCTATATTAAGTGTAAATATTGATAAAAAGTATTAATTTTTATAATGTTAGTTACACAGTTTATCTATAAAGACAGTTACAATAATTTTTATGTATATTAAAATAGAGTGGCTCTTAATTACTGTTTTAAACGCCCCAAACAAGAAAAATATCACTCAGATTCACTGATAAGAATCGTCATTGAATATTATTAAATATTTGATATTTGAGATGTTAATTTTCATCTTTTGAAAAAGACAAGTTGTAAAGTAAATGGGTTGAGAAACAAAAATCCATAACTTGTCAACCAATTCCAGCTCGGTAGGAATAAACATCTGTCAAGATTATCAAACAGTTACAGGGGTGACAGGGATACAGGAGAGGTAAAAAGAAATGAAAATGTTTCAAGCATTGGAAAATGTTTTACTTTAGTGGTTATAATCATATAGATGGAGTGCTTTATTTGGAAGCACAATTGAAAACAATGACTTGTTACACTTTGGGGTGAAAGCTTCTTCTGTGATGCATTCCTGGACAGAATACATACATGGCCTTGCCTCCCTATAGTTTTTATACAATGGGTGAAAGTACAGGTCTTCCCAAGAAATAGCTGGGGGTTCCTTTTTAAATTCTCACCCAGTGATACTTTATTTATCACACAGCACAGTGTCGAGGATGTCTAGCAAAAATGCAAGAAGCTTACATCTAAGAATGCAGAAGTTCATCCTTGTCTCCACTTGACCATGTTGATATACCTTCCATGTAAAGTAGTCGTGGGCCTTGAAAGGCTTTTAGTGACTGCTATTTGAATAACAAACATAGAATCCAGACAAATATGTTTCTTCTTAGCATTAACACACAGGTACAGCAAATGGTAACACCCCTCTTGGCCCAGAGTCCTTAGTTAAATCATCAGTTTGTTAACTGCTGTTTGCAAGGTAAGCCCTCCCTCTGGAATGAACTTCTTTAAAGCAAAATGAAATAAAATAAAGGTAAGTAAAAGTAAATAGATTTTCCTATTGAAAGTTATTACTTCAGGAATGAAGAAGATGGATATTGATCGGCACCATCCTTTGCCATTACTGTCAGGTCCACGTAGAAGGCTAAGACACTTTATTCTAAGCAAACAGCCATTTTCTCCCTGACATGGGATTCCAGTGAGAATTGAAAAAAGTAAAAGGTTTGTAAAAACATTTTTCTGTCCTTCTTACAGGGACAATTTATGTTGAAGTAACAGTTTCTGAGATACTTGAACTTGTTATTGATTTATTTCTTCTTTGTCATGAACAATCTCCTGTCTTATAATACAGTTACCCTTGTATACTGCTCCTGGGCAGTAATTTAGAAATAATTCTCACCACAACCATATCCCGAGGGGCTCAAACTATTGAAAGTCTATAATAAAAGAATAAACATGTGTACGCCTCTTCTAGGTGTTCTTCAGTAATATTTATTTTTAGCACTAATAAAGATACCATGATGAGCTGTTTTCCTGACATTGCAAATGGAATTCTAAATCCATGAAGTCCCCATGGTTTCTGGTCAAATAACCCTCCCATATGACCTTGGGAATCTATGGACTGGAAAACTGTAAAGAGTGTGAATAATGTAAACTGGGTATACTTGGGTTATAATTTATTATTGTCAAAGATGGGCTAAGTCTCTGTTGATTAGAAAGCAAATCTCAATCAAAACCCAGGAAATCTGAGGAAAAACTTTTGTTTAAATCAGTAAGTATCTCTGACATATGCAAACATAAATCTGCGGAGCTGTACGTGTATAAACACCCACTTTGCTCTGTGTGTGCACCTACATAGTACACAGTGGTTTCCCCTAAAAAGTCAATATGGCTGTGATTTCTCTGTAGTTCGCTCACTGTTTATGGATAGGGATTAATGTTTGACCTCCCCTTGCCTTCTTGACTTGAACCAATTACTTTCGAATAATTTTTTTGGTCTAACTTTTTATCACATCTTCTGACATTTTAGTGAATAATATTTGACAGCTACGAACATCTGCAAAAGTTATTGTTATCATAACTTGAGCTCGGTGGCCTTACCATCCCTGATGCTCTGAAGATCATATTGCATTTCAGAGCAGGAACACACTCACATGAAAAAAAGGCTTGATTTTTTTCAGTAGGAATATATTTTTTAGTTTGCTTTAACAAAAGCAGACTCTTTCAAAATCTAAAAAATAAAAACAATAAAAACAAAAAAACATAAAAGGACATCTGGAGGTGGAAGTCAGATTTGTATTCTTCTATACAGGGAAGCTTCAAAATATTTATTGTTCATTTTGGAATTTCACATATTATTATCATGCAGGAAACAGCTTTCAATATTCTCTCTCTTGATACATGTCTAGATAGATAGACACCTATATTTATCTATATGCTTTTTTAAATGAATAAAACAAAAATCTTTGAAAACATTAGCACTGCAAACCAGCTTTATACATCATAGATTTGTAAGTAATTTCTGCTAGAAGTATTCCATTTTGGTATCCTGATTTCTTATGCAGTATGCACCCAGGGAAACTGGTGCACTGCATTCTCCTTGAAACAGCAATAGAGAAAATGCAGTTAGTCATTTATGTGCATATAACAATATAAATCGCAAAGATTAAGGGGAATCTTTTTGGGGAGCATCACAATTTTGCAACCAAAGGCACTTAAATAATTACCTTTTTAAGCAACTTTTATTGACTATGCAGAAGGATAAAAAGTAATCTTACTTGTTTTAAATGGCATAAAGCAACCAAATGCCATTAACAGAGTGTTACATTTCTTATTTCACTAAGATTGTTGAAGCTTACCAGAAAGAGATAAAAAATGTATAAATTCAGGAACGCTGGCTAGTAATATCCCAAACCATTGTCAGTGGACTCCTACTTTCTCCTGCCAAAATATGTGGAAGCATGCATGGATTGTACTAGATTAGTAAGAGGGGCTCGTTTCCGTGGCATTAGCCAGGTATCTTAGCAACAAGACCAGACCAGATTCTAGCAGTGCTCTGTGGTGGTGCATGTAATATCCTGGACATAATCTGTCTTTTAATTTTCTTTGGATTGTAGTGATATTACAGATACATGTGTTCAGTTATAGATCTTTATTTAATAAGAAGAATGCCTTAGCTGAAGATTTGTACTATGCCAGGAGTGGGCAACTCACAATAATGTTGCTGGCGTTTTCGCCCAGGTACTGCCTTGTCTCACATTTCAGATTGACAGGAAAACTTACTCCCTTCATTAAGATGTGCCTCCTAGTTCATATCTTTATGCTGTGGAGATGGGGACGCTGCTGGAATTCATAATACGAAGAACGTTATTTAATGTCAGATAGAATGCAAATTGCTCGTACAATTGAAATGTCATCTAAAACATGCCACCGTATGCAACACCACTTTATTATAAGTCACTGAGAGCAATATCTTAAATTTGGAACCGCACTAATCCTTCATCTGCTTTGTTTACCTTTCATCTATAATAGAGATGTCGAATTTCCTCCAAACTGGATTTGCATGTTTTAACTGCTTGCTCACACAGCTGAAGATGTGTGGGAGAGCCATATAGGGGTACTTCCTTCGATTTTCTTGTCTTTTTGTTGTTTGTTTAATGCGAATTAGCAGCAAAAGATAGCATTCAAAGATAAGACAAAATGCCATGTCAACCCTTTTGGGGGAAATAAGCTAAAGCTTGTGGAAGAACATTTGGTTATTTAAAGGACGAATTATAAGACAAATATACTGTGGGTTTCTTGGTAATATAGTTTCATGCAGCATTTTCTTGCATTTAATTGAAACAATAATAATTTTAGAAGATTAATTTTGTTCACAGGGAAATTACATATAAACCATTGAAGACTTTTGTCATGTTTACTTGGAGAAGGTGTCCAGAACAATTGCCTTCCAAAATGAAGCTATCTGAACATACAAAACATTCTCTGTACACAAGGGTTCTTAAACTTGGTTTCTAAATAATATGGCTTATCTTTTATAGATCAGTTTTCAGAAGCAAAGAAGGCCCCGGATACCTCTTGAATTAGTACTTCATAGGGTTTTTCCACAAAGAATTGCATTTTGACAGAGAAGAGAGTTGTGAGGAAAATAATGGGAAGAAAGAAGAGAGTCCTTAAAACTTCACTCCCTGCTTCCATCCTTCCTACTCAATACAGCCTCTCCCTAAACACAGCCTTTCCCAGAGAATTTCAGCTCTTGAGTAGCGCTTAGTATCTTTTGATAGGCTGCAGCAGAGATTCTCTTTTGTTTTGTTTGCTGTTATATAGTATTTTCATTGTTCTTAACAGAGTACTGTAAATCTCAACATACACTAGCAGAGCTTAAGAATTCTACCACAAGAGATTATTTCTTGGTGAATACATCTGATATAAGACTTATACCAGAGTACAAGGACTCCCCAAGTTAAAACTCTTTTAGATGGGTACATGGCCGTGTATCATTTGGTATAAGAATCTGTATAAAACTTTTAAAAAATTTAAAACCACTCTGGTTTTTAGAGATCTCTAAAATGATTTAGAATCGTTTCTTGAAGATTCTTGTCTGAAGTCGTCATGCCTTAAGATTGTTTAGTATATTTGTGGAAAATTCAGATTCCTGGATTTTTTTCCCAGACTTGTTGTATGTATAAGACTTTCTAAGGATGTAGAAATATCTCCAAGTTTTGACACATCAGAGTTTTAGAACCATTGATTAAAATAATGGATTTGAAATAATGCAAAGCTTAATTTTCACGATAAGGATTAGTTTTGGCAAATTAGATCGTGTTATGTTTTATAGATATCCATATGTGCAAGCTATGCTATGTGTATATTATGTATATGTCAAATATACATGTAAAATTTGAGATTTTGCTAAAAAATAACTTGAAACATTGAGATTGGGACTTTTTAAAAACGCAAGTTAAAATTATGCAATTTGTCATTTTGCCTAGAATTTTTAAGTGAGTGTGTTCACTCGGTTCTCACAATATTTTTAAAAATCATATGAGAAAGAGTATGCATTTTTTAATAGATAGAAATTTTATTTAAAATTTTTCCTTAAAATTTTCCTTGCTTAATTACTGTTTTCCTATGAATGATTATACTGTGGTTAATATGTTTGCATATTTTAAATCTGACAAAAGTTTAATATCCAGAATCTATACAGAACTTCAATTAATCTACAAGAAAAAAACCAACAATTCTATACATCAATGGGGGAAAGAGATGAATAGATTTTTCTCTAAAGATGACAGACAAATGGCCAGTAAACACTTGAAAAAATGCTCATCATCCTTAATTATTAGAGAAATGCAAATTAAAAC
>CAUYRH010011295.1:0-91377 GCA_963574655.1 Perodicticus potto | reverse complement strand
AAAGAATAAACAAAAATAAATACACTCAGAAAAGAAAACAGACAATTACTGCATCAAAATATTAAGCAATATTAATAATAATAATGCCAAGATAGTAAGGTTCACATGGTCAAATAACAGTATGTATGTTATAGAATGCTTTGACTCTGAGGCTGAGTATGAAGTCATCAGTTAACTTTTTATCTTTTTTTCCAAAGTCTCAAAATTAGACAACTAAAATTATACAAAAATAAAAGTAAAAGACAGTCTCAAAAACCAGATCATGCCAAATCTTATAGATAATAGACAAAGAAGAAATATTTCAAAATCATTCTACTTGATCTGGATACACCTGATATTGAAATTGGAGAAAATATATTGTTATAAGGGGAAATTATAAACATATTTCACTTATAAATGAGGATGCAATATCCTAAACATATTGACAAGTTGAATTAAAAATTAATGACACAGTGGGGCAAGGGGGAAGGGGAGAGCAGATAGAGAGTGAAGGAGGGCGGGGGTGAGGGAAAGAAAACAGTGACTAATTCTCACATAAATTGGATTCAATTTTGACTAAAGTACGTTATTTAAACATTAATAATCTCTTACTCTTAAGCTTCAGGGGACACCATCTGAGGACAGCCACTAGGACCCTAACATTTGTTTAGGGAGCAGCAGCCCTCCCTAGGGGTGAGGAGATAGACTGTTGTAGGAAGTAGCATTTATCAGGCAATTGTGCTCTATCCACGTTTAATCCTGGTCCGTTTCACAGGTGTAAGACAGCTGAGGCACAGAAGGCCTCCCAGTCTCTTGGTAGTGGCACAGAGTCAAACCCTGGTGGCCACACTGTCCCTGTAATACATGCAACTTAGAGTGTGCCACTTTCCTCTTAGGCCCTGCTCGGTAGGGCGCTTAGGGTTTTTTGTGTTTTGTTTTGTTTTTTTTTAGTGTGACCCCGTCGAAAGCTGACAGAGCTTGACTTACAGCCAGAAGACCTGAGAACGCCAGAGTTGGCCTCCATCTCTGGCTTTTCGTTTTTTTTCTAGTCCCTGCCTATTGCTATTGGGATGCTTGTGTGGGGGGCCCTGTCTGGAAAGCACCTAAAGTGGTGTAGAACTCGTGTGGGATTGGAGCAGTGCTGCCTGCTGCCATTGGCTGCAGTGCTGCACCCCGGTGCTATGCTTGGGACACTGTCCTTGTTCTGCACATCCGGGCTGCGCAATTTGGCCTCCCTGAGTCACAGAGTGGGAGGTGCAGGTCTGAGGCCAGGTCTCGCTGTTGTCCTGAGGGTGCTGAGAGCAAGTCGATAGCCTTTGGAGAGCCCAGAGCTCCTGATCCTTCAAGTGGATTTGGACTGTACTGTCAAGGCCTTTGTAATGCACAAGAAGTGACGTCAGTGAACCCATTTGTGTGTTTCAGATGACAGAGTGATCGTCACTTACTCAAAAGGTTATCCATGTGGTGATGGTAAGAACACATCCACCGTGATAGAACTGAGCTGCTCCAAGACGGTGGGCATGCCTGCCTTCAAGAGGTCAGGGGGCTGGGGCGAAGGGTGGAGCTGTGCAGGGCTACCCGGGGGTGGGGGCTGGGTTTTCACGTGGGGGTTTTGTCACAGTGTGGAGGTGGGGGAGAGTGGCTGCTCACACAAGAGCGGTTCCTTGCTAAGGTGCTGTTGTGTGGGTCACTACAAAAGTTCTGATACTGTGTTTTGGTGCATTATTTTACCTTCAAGAAACACAGTTGATAGCATCCTTTCTGATTGTACCCACGCAGGTTTCGACTTGCTCAGCTTACTGGTGTTGCTGGAAGGGCTTCATTTGTTTCCATCCTTATAGATTTAGATTTTACCTTTCTTGATTTCTGTGTCTCTCGCAACTTTTGTAATGACCCGTTCTGGGCTAATGCAGCTTCCAGCCTTGCCTGCCTTAGAAAGCCCACTCTTGGTCCAGGTATAGCACTGTCAGTGCTGGCTGAGAAGCACTCAAGTGCCTTCTGGCTTTGAGTGTCATAATAGAACCAAAAGGGTGTGATTGTCCACCCAAGGCCAGGTGTTTAAGCAGACTGGGCCCTGCTTGGCAGTAGAATTCTCCAGGCAGCGTCTCAGCCTCAGTGGGCTTTGGCCGACTGAGGGAGCGCTCGAGCTGGGAACAAATGGGTTCCTTCCCAAAGTTGGGTGTGGAAAGGGGGAAACCCAGAAATTGTCAGAGGATTTATTGATGTAGGAGTCTGGGAAGCTTATAAAAAAAATCTGAAAATCTAGGATCAAAATTTTCCAGTTTTTAAATGTTATAGTGGCTAAATCTTTAAAAATTTGTCCTGAATGCTTGCTTGCTTGCTTTTACATTACTAAGGTGTGCCACACGTCACCACCTCTGTTTTGGGCCTGAAACAGAGTGACATAACCGTGCTAGCCCAAGTGCAGTGTCTGGAAGCTCTGACCAGCTCTGGCTGTCCCCTGACGGTGGGGTCACTTCACCGGTGCTGCGGCTCTCTGGCATCAGCTGGCAGGTGACCCAGTGCTGCTTCTCTCTCTAGGTTTGATATTGACAGCTGCACTTACTACTTCACCTGGGACTCTCGTGCCGCCTGCGCCGTGAAGCCCCAGGAGGTGCACATGGTGAATGGCACGATTGTCAACCCTGTGGATGGCAGGAGCATCAGCCTGGGGGATATTTATTTTAAGTAAGTGAAACATTTTCTGTTTGAGCATGGAAATATTCAAAATTAAACCCACAGTTCAGAGCTTTCCATGTCGTGGGCATCACGAGAAAAACAGGTCTGTGTGTTTTAGTTACGGTTGCTGGAGCAATCATCCTATTTTGCCTAAATCGAGGAAAAACATTATTCAACTATTAAGTTTTAACACCAAAGATGGTGAATTCTCCGAAGTGTAAAAATAAAGTCCCCCCTCCTCCCTCCCTTCACGATAAGCCCAGGACTTGAAGCCAAAGCTTTCTGAACATGTGTTTGAGCAGGAATCTTTTGGGCTTATCAGAAAAAAACATTTTTTTTCTTAACCAGTGTCATTAGGGCTGATCTTGGGGTCTTGTGGCCAAGGTGACTGGGAGTGCCTGCCTGGTCACACATAGGTGGAGTGAGGGCCACGTGGGTGCTGGACACAGCATCTGAAGAAAGGGGCAGGAATGCTCAGAGAACAGGGGCGGTGGGGAGGGGAGGCAAAGGTTGGTTGTGACGGAAGTTGGTGCCCTTGGAGTCCCTGGGGAAAGTCCTGTCCCGGCTTGGGAGAGGGAACATCCTGGACCCTGTAGTTATTTTTAAGGACTGGGTTTATGTAACCAAATGCCTTTTTAAAGGATTCAAGTGTGATCTGAGTGTGATCTCTTCTGTCTCTTCAGGCTATTCAGAGCCTCTGGGGACATGAGAAGCAACGGGGACAACTACCTGTATGAAATCCAGCTTTCCACCATCACGAGCTCCCGGAACCCGGCCTGCTCTGGGGCCAACATATGCCAGGTTAAGCCCAATGATGAGCGCTTCAGTCGGAAAGTTGGGACCTCTGATCAAACCAAGTACTACATTCAAGGTAATTGATTCTTCCCATTAAAATTCCACATTTAACTTCTTTTAAAAATTTCACCAACACACTCTTATCAGTTGAAATTTCAGATCAATTTTAAAATAAAAACCTGGTCTCATTCTGTGCTGTGATGGGCATTTTATTAAGACAGATCAGACCGCAGACATCGGACCTGGGCGTTTCACTGTTGGCAAATTACACCTCAGTGAACACAGACACAACATTAGAACGGGTTTCAACCTACGGTGCTGAGGTTGGGGTGGAGTCAGAGGTATATACGGTCAGAATTACCTTTGCTTTGGTCTTAGACACGACATTTCTTTATTTCAAATCTTCAAGTAATATTAGAGAATGGTAAGATTTCATATTCCTCAAAAGGAAGAGAGGAGCACGTTGTGAGGCCGCGGCCTGCGTGGAGGAAATAGTAGGGGACGAAGGTTTCCTGCTGCTGCTGCTAGAGGTGTGGCCTCTTGTTCCTCCTTATTCCAAAAGGCAGTTTTTGTTTTAAACCAACTAGCTTTTCGCTGTAAATGAGCACCTTTCGTAATTTGATAAGCTAAGCATGTCTGAAAGTCCCCCTAGCCAAGTTTGATGTAAGAGGGCTGCTGGGAGGGCCCCTGCGGGGGCAGGAGGAAGCTGGGTAGATGTTTGTTGACCCAATAAAGTATGGCTGTAAAGGCCTCCAGGGTGCCCCATGAGGCAGAGAAGGAGAGTCTGAGTTCTTCTTACACAGAGGATGGTTGGTCCTGCCAGTGCATGTGACTCCAGCCATCCAGTGATTCATGGACCCAAAGTCACCCTGTAGCCTGGTGACTTTATACTTTATACTTGCTGTTCCTTGCACAGAGGGCCTCTTCCTCCCCTGCCCAGGGCTACACTGGCTCCTGTATCTGCAGTAGCATTCGGGCTCCACAGCATGGCCCTGCAGCATTGTCTGGTTAAGAGTAAGAAGCTCCTCATCCACAGGGGTGTGACTAGTGGACCTTCTAGAATCCCCACTTCCAGGATGTGTGCCTGCACACATGTACACACATAACATCTATTTATGCTTAATCAAATCTCTTTCAGACCTTTTCAGTTTCTTCATTCACCAGCTCCAGGAAGTACCTTTAGTTTGAAGACCTTTTGGCTCGTTTTTTTGAAGAAATGTGGTTTTAACCGGGAAAGACCAAAAGAATACATTATATGTCTGGATTTTTACAAATAAAGATGGCTAACAGGGGGAAAAAAAAAAGAAGGAAGTGCGGTTTAAATCTCTTCGTGAGTTTCACCATCATTCCTCTGACAGGGCAGGAACAGGGAGCCTAGAAGCCCTGTCTCTAGCCACGTGGTGGAGCTGCCACAGTGGCCCTCACGAGCTTGGCAATTTGCTCCCCCACGATAGCCCCACTGAAGGTTCAGTTCCTGCCTTGGCTCATCCCAAGCGAGAACTTGGTCCTGTTCCCAGGCTGAGCTGCGCGTCTCTGTCTCTGGACTTCCCTCTGTTTGTGGTCACAGCTGTCCACGCTGCTGTCTGTGTTCCTGGCACTCCAGCGGCGGCTGACCACAAAGAGTTCAAGCCAACTACCATGTCTGATGGCAGCAAGTCCATGCAAGGCTCACTTCTGCAAGGCTCAGCTCCAAGTTCAAGGCCTTCCCGTTCCCAAATTCCCCTCACATTCAGTGGACTCACAGAACTCACTGGAAGCTGTTATACTCAATGGTTATGATTTATTACGCCAGAAAAATATAGATTAAAATCAGCCAAGGGGAGATGCATGTAGGGCAGAGTCTAGGAGGAACTTGAACGCAGAGCCTCTGTTGGCCTGTTCCTGTGGAACCAGGACCTGTTCTGTTCCCAGCACTGATGGGAGACAGTACGTATGGAGTGTTGCCAGCAGGGCTGCTCACCTGAGCCCTGGTGTCCAGGGTTTTTTGGGGGTTCCATTGCATAGATATGATTGGTCCCAAGTATTACATGGCCTCTTCTAGGTCCTATCATTAGCTGAGGACAAAGGCCAGACCCCTTTTAGGACAAGGCTAAATTCTTTGCTACACTTGGACTTAGCCAGGAGCTCTGCAAATGGGCATCGAGTGGCCTTTTTTAGCAGTGGAGATAGTGCATGTGGGACATCTGACGAAGCATCCTTACATCTGATGTTAAGTCTTTAGAAAGTTTTTACAAATGATGCAGAAATGACCTCGGGCTGTCATTGAATTCGGTGGTAACTGTGCTGTGGTTGTATGTGTGTGTTCTTTCCTTTTTGACAGATGGTGATCTGGATGTTGTGTTTGCCTCTTCCTCTAAATGTGGAAAAGATAAGACAAAGTCTGTCTCATCCACCATCTTCTTCCACTGCGACCCACTGGTGAAGGACGGGCTCCCTGAGTTCAGCCACGAGACTGCTGACTGCCAGTATTTGTTCTCCTGGTACACCTCGGCTGTGTGTCCTCTGAGGTGAGTGCAGCGTCCCAGCACATCGTCTCGGGAGCCTCACTGTGGGGGCTGTGTGCGTGTATGTGTGTGGTTTCTCCCCCACCGGGTCTTACCGTGAAATACTCAAACCTGCCCAAAAAGGAGAGAAAATTATAGAGTCAGATCTCACATAGCCAGCTCCCAGGGCCAGTGCTGGTCGATAGCCTGCTGTTGGTTTGTCCACACCAGTGTCACCACTGCCTCCCACCCCCAGCAGGTTGGCTGGGCTTCCTCTGTGTGCGTGGTAACCCGAACAGGGTCCAGTTGGAGCACCTCCTGCTCCAGCCTCCCTGCCCTCTCCCACCCCCACCTTCGCTGGTATCAGCTGGTTCTCATCTGTGTATTCCCAGAACACCTTTTCTGTCCTAATATAAACTATTTATGAGGCAAATCTTCACTTCGATTTGAGTGAAGTATTTTCTGTGTTTAAGTGAATGAGAAACTTAGCTTACAGATCTTGACAATCAGCAGTAGGCTGGGGCTCCTGGGCAGCAGCTCAGTTCTGCTGTGCAGGAATGTGGCACTCTATGTGGCCGAGTCTCCCAGCCATTCCCTCCTCTGCCCAGGTCTGTGCTGTTAGCTTTCCTCTTGGGTTATGCTTTTCCAGTTCTCCTGCCGTGTCACATAGACTTTTCGTTCCCTGTCCTGAGATTTGCATATCAAGAGAAAAATGAATTCCTAACATGTGGTTGGTTCCTTCATTTTCTGAAAAAGGGATCCTAGGACCAGCTGGGATAATGGGGAGATTCAGATCACTTATTTTAGGTCTTAATTCACTGTTCTTTTTCTTTTACCCGTTGGTACTAGCTCAATAAAAAATAGCCTTGTCCTAGTGTTCCAGGGCTGGGGATTCAAGGAGCTGAGCTGCACAGTCACAGAAAGAAAATTTGGGGAACGGTACCAAAATAGCAAAAAGACTTTTCACCCATGTGTTTTTCTGCTTTTGAATACCAGGGGTGCCCCCCTCCCCCCCAAAAGTACATGCCTTGTAAGAGATACTGTTTCTGTGTTACTTCTCCATCACTGTGTTCCGAAAGTCTGGACACTAATGGTGACGGCTTGGAGCACCTTTCTTAATTGCAGAAGTCAAATATAAGTTGGATTCATCTTTTGTTACCGGTGTATGTTGAGTATTAGCAATTTTAATACAGTCTTTTTCCATTCTTAAATTGTGTATACATTTTTGGCACCCACTGTATTTATGGAGTTCTGGTGAGGCCGTTACAAAATAAGTTTTAAAAGTGCAGTTCTTGGCGCCTGTGGCTCAGTGAGTAGGGCACTGGCCCCATATGCCGGAGGTGGCGGGTTCAAACCCAGCCCCGGCCAAAAAACTACAAAATAAATAAATAAATAAATACAAGTGCAGTTCTTTGCAGACGAAACAAAATGTGAGTTTTAACCCTGCCTCCCACCTCAGCAGCTGATTTTCTGTGTCTGTCTGGAGGAAACCAGCCCAGCATGAGATTTTGTCCGTGTTGGAAATTTGGGAGTCAGACTTTATGTGAATAGGAAAGGCACAGTTGGGGACCAGTGTATGGGACTTTTGGGGTTTTCCTGTAAAACCAGAAAAGAGGTTGTATAGGAGACCTTACTTTTCATGACATTTAAATGTCAGAAATGGGAGCTGTTTAAATGCCTTAATGTGTTGATAAAGCAATAAAGATTTTTTTAAAAGGAAAACAAAAGTTAAAACAAGCAGCTAAACCTCCATTCATTAGGTCACAGATTGCCTGCTTCATGCTGGGACGGACACGGGAGATTCTGCTGGGCGCCGCCACTCGTGGGCACGGCATGGGGTAGCGCCTGCAATGATTCTTCTTTATCAAAGTGTTGCATGTTTTAAAATACAGTAGATCCTCCATAGCTGACTGCCTCCCAACACTGACCACCGCCTCAAGTTGCCCTGATTTTCACAGACTGGACGTGTACTGTGTCCATATCCGCACAGCTGGCCTGGTTCCTTATGGTGACCACCTCCGTGTGTTGACCAGCTTCCTACAGTCCCTTGGGTGGTCACTTCACAGAGGTTCTACTGTAATATAAATAGAATAAATTAGTAGTAATTGTCATCCTAATAGATGACCATTTTTAGTTCTTTTGGCTGTTTTTTCTGGAATTTACTTCAGTTTGTTTTTTTTTTTTAATTTTCTCCGTACATACACATGTGTTTATTTGGTTTCCACTTTCTGCCTTCACAAAATTAAAAAGGCTTAAAATTTAATAACAATAACAATGTTTAAGATAATACTTCAGTATTTTATGTTCCATCTATTGTCTTTTGATGCTTTCTCCTATGCATTCCTTCTGCTTCCCAACCATGGTTGTTTCACAATCTTTGGTTAAAACAATAATCAGTGTTTATATACTTCTGATTACGTAAAATAATAAAACAACTTCCCATGCTCAGCAGAGTTAATCCACAGGACAAAACGACATTCATGGTTGTGAAATACCAGAATAGCCCTATCTACTGAGAAGACAGTAGGGAAGCTAATTTGTTGAATTAAAAAATAAGAAAAAGTAAAATATAGTACGTTTTCACTTAATCTTGTCCATAGGTTCCCTCGGTGTGTGACACACCTTTTGGGGGCAAGGCACAATTGTAAGAGGGACTTTACGTAACAAATGCAATTAGTGTATCCTGGTTTCTTGTATCCTTAATGAATCCCCAACAATTAAAAAAAAAAAAGTCCATAGGTTCTTGGAAACTGTGACTTTAAGAGAACCTTTTTTTTCCCTTATCAACATTGTAACAAAACCATGTTGAAGGAAATCACCTTAGTTTAGTTTGGAGTTGCAGTTTCCAGGAACCGGCCGACAACATTAGGTGGGCACTGACTGCTGGGTGACAACAGTGTGTGTGTAGGTGGGAATCAGAGGCTCTCTTTCTTAGGATAACAGCATAAATGAAATTATTTTCTTGAAAGGATGGAAGAAAAAGGTAAGCTTCCTTATTGTTTGTAAGACATTAATTACAGACCTTTTGTCTTAGTATGCATGCCAAAATTTCAAGAATACCCACTGAAATAATAGAAACATAGTAACTTCCAAAATAATACAAAAGAAGAGAAATAAAAAAAATCTTCAGACCCAAAAGAAGTCAAAAAAGATGACAGCCTAACAAAATCCAACGTGAGGTGGTGGAAATAAATCTAAATATTTCAATACTTGCTATAAAAATAAATGGACCAAGCCTGCCAATTAAAAGACAAATGGTCAAATTGGATTTTAAAAACAACTTATTTACTGGAAATATGCTTTAAACAAGGACACAGAAAAGACCAAAGGTCAAAGGATAAGAAAAGGTACACCTGGCAAGTAATGCAAAAGAAAGCCGCACTTAGTTAATACCAGATAAGATCTTAAGGAAAAACACTGGAGATAAAGAAGGTCATTATACTTCTTAAAAGGGTCAATTTGCTAGGAAGACAGCAAGAATCTTATGTCAATCTAATAAAAGAGCTTCAATGTGTGCAGCAAAAATTGGCAAACCACACACAGGAGGAAATGATAAATTCCATCTCTTAGTGATTGCTGGGTCAAGTAGACAAAAAGGAAAGGTTTTTGCAAAGTTGGGACAACACAGGGAAAGGCTGGATTTAATAGACACACTCAGAACACTGTTCCTAGCTACTGGGAACTGTTTTCTCAAGCTCATGTGGGGCCTCTACAAAACTTTGTCAGAATTAACCGTGTAATAGTCAAGTCTCAACAGATCCCTAAACGTTGATGCTGAATTAACTATGGGCCTGGTGCAGTTAAGTTAGGAACAAGGAACAGACGATAGCTGTGAAGTGTAGGCACATTTGGAAACTTAAAACATGTTCCTGAATAATCCATGGTTTAAAGAAGAAATCAAAGGTAGAAATTAAAATACACTGAGAACCGGCTCATGGCGAGGATCTCTTGGGATGCATCTGAGGTGTTTGTGAGTGGCCTGAGCTGGTTCCTGGTTGGAGGGAAGAGGATCTGCAGAGCCGGCAGCACCTCGGCGGGGGGAGGCGGCGGCGTCCCCCAGCAGAGGTCGGCAGTGCAAGCCAAGGTAGCCCTGAACACCCAGTGTGGTGTTGCTTATCTTTCTTGTGCTGTAAACAAGATCACTTATGCTGACTTTTGACTCAGTTCCCCTTACGTGCCCAAGCTGCTGGTTGGTTGGTTACCCTCTGGCCCAATTGCTTGGAGCCAGGCCTGTCCTAAATAAGTACGTTTCTAGATGAGCGGCCAGCAACCTTGGCGTCCGGCTTAATTACGGGTGAGGCTTGTTGAGGTGGCCTCTCTTTTCATCCTGAGGAGTACCGTTCATGTTTTTCTCATCGCCCTTCTCTGCCTTCTCTGGGTGGGGATGTTTTTGTGCATGTGTGGCTCCAAATGACAGAGGGCTGGAAGGATCATGAGTGTTGTCCTCTGGGCAGAAAGGGAGGTCTATTCAGTTGTTTCTCATTTTGTGTTATTTTCACAACTGTCTTTGACTGTTTAATGTCATGGAAATATACTGTTTTCTCCTGTGTATACATGCCAGTGCTTGGGGGTAGGGGTGAGGAGAATTGTGAACTGGTCCTGATTCCAGAGCTGGTGTGTTCCCACTAGTGCCTGCCTGGGACATAACAGGCTCGGAGAGAAATGGCACCGTGGGGTCCGTGCCCAGGCCCAGGGTTGGCCTGTGGCCCTACCCTCAGCCCCTGTAGAGCCTTGAGGCTGTGTCTCCAATGGAGCAGCTGGTACCTGGGCTGTGTTCACTGCCTCTTCCCAGAGTAAGTTCAGAGAGAAGAAGGGGGCCTTGGCACCGGGAGAGGAGTGTGGCCAGCAGGTTCCTCAGAGTTTTCACCCCAGAAGGGCCTTTCCCACCCCGGAGAGTCCTACCCCGGAGAGCCCCAGACCGAGGGGCTGTGTCTCAGGCTCACCTTTCCTCATGTCCTAAGTGTAACAGCTTTCCATGAAGTGTGAAGTGTGTTTTCTAGTCTGTCTTCAATACCCCTGTCTTCAAACTCATCAGGAGGTTTTGTTCCCCTTCCCATGTCCAGCGGATCTCATTTTACTGAGCTGGACTGAGAATCTCATGTCTGTAAAGGCAGAGCTCTCCAAGTTGGGCATTCCCGGGGACTTGGCCGTGGCGATAGTACTGCCCAGTGACATGGTGTCCTTTTTTGTGATTTCCTTCCAGGATGGGTTTCGATGGCGAGAATTCTGGGGATTCTCAGGGGCAGAAGGGGCTCTCAGAGCGGAGCCAGGCCGTTGGGGCGGTCCTCAGCCTGCTCCTGGTGGCGCTTACCGGCTGCCTGCTGGCCCTGCTGCTGTATAAGAAGGAAAGAAGGTGAGGAGGGACGTGCTGAGGCCAGGGTGGGTGGGTGTCAGGACACGTGTTGCAACGTCACGTCTTGGGCTCAGAATTTTTTCTTTTTTGAGCCTAACAGCAGCAGAAGTCTTAAGGATCTTAGTTTGAAACACTGTATGGAAGCATTTTCCAAAGGTTTGTTTTTTAAATGTCTGCTTTTCTGTGACAAGGGTGCACCGCTTGACCGAGTCTGAGGTGCAGCACGCACACCACGCGGTGGTGTCTTGTGCCTGAGGAGTAGCAGGACAACACACTCCGCCTTTCACTGGCAGGGTTCCTGCTGCTCAGCTGACCCCTCTGCCTTCTCCCGTCATAACAGCGAGCATTTATTAAGTGCTGGCAGAGTATCGGGTGTGATGCTGTCTTTTTGTCTCTACTTCATCTGGTGAAAGGACTCATCACACATCACGGGACTGTCAAGTAGATTTTCATGTTCCCTCCCCATGGTGGCTCTGGCCTGGGAACAGGAACTGGCCAGATGAGCCACAGTCAGGTGAGAGAGGTGGCTGAGAAAAACTGGCCCTGGCCGTCCACACCCAGAAACACAGATTCGGGGCAGAGGGTCTGGGGTGCAGGGAAGGACGTGTCCTGCACATCTCTGTGTCCTGCCATTGGCTAGTCCCTTGGTGCCCACTGTTGTCATAGGTTGTCCATATTGCCTGTTAACTTGGAGAGCTGTGTTTCTAGGACACATGTCACCGTTGCCACCAGCCCCTTGGAGGAGGTCACAGCTAGCTGGGTTGGTTTCCCTCTCAGTAATTATATGGTCCTCTGTTACAGGGAAACGGTGGTGAATAAACTGACCAACTGCTGCAGAAGAAGTTCAAACGTGTCCTACAAATACTCCAAGGTAACTTTCTCCTGCATCTCTGGGTGCCTGTCTCCTGCACCGCCAGCGCCGTCCGCATCAGGGTAGGATCAGTGGACCTGAGAACAGTGGCACCAGTGATTGGAAATCTAGAAGGGAAAATGTTACCTGTGTCTTTCATTGTGCTTGCAACTGCATTCATTAGAGTATTTAATGTTTAGGTTGTTTCCACTTTTTTTGGTTATTTACAAAAAATCAAAGTAATGGAGATGTTTGTGCATCTAGCCTTTAATCTCTTTCAGATAAATTTCTGGAAAAGTATTATCTAGGTCAAAGAACATAAATATGTTGGTGACACTTGATAGGTATTGCCAAATTGCTTTCTAAAACTAGACTTTTTGGCATGAGTCCTTCCTGTGTCTTCCCTCCACACGGTGTGTCCCACTCTTGCCAGTTGGGCACCTTGAGAATGATGAGAAAGTCAGAGGAGCCCCTTCTTCCCTGGTGCTGCTGGCCTGTCATCAGCCTACTTTCCCAGTCCCGGCCGTTCTGAACACCACCTGTGTGGCCCTGCCCCTGGCTCTGAGGACCCTCCTGCTTGGTTCAGTCCTAGTCACAACAAGTAGGAGTTGCCAGCCCTCACCTTCCTCCCCTGGTGGGGACCTGGGAACCAGAGACAGTGACCGCAGTGGGCAGTGGGTTAGTTCCCCAGCTTCCACCAGTGGAGAGGGTCCTTTCCTTAGGATGAGTTGTGCCCAGAGCTAACGTGAGCAGAATGGGGATCTTTAATGGGGCTCACTGGTCTCTGCTGTCATCCCTGGCAGGTGAACAAAGAAGAAGAGACAGATGAGAATGAAACAGAGTGGCTGATGGAAGAGATCCAGCTGCCAACTCCAAGACCAGGGAAGGATGGGCAGGAAAACGGCCATCTTACCACCACGTCTGTGAAGGCCGAGGCCCTCAGCTCCCTGCGTGGGGATGACCAGGACAGTGAGGATGAGGTTCTGACCATCCCAGAGGTGAAAGTTCACTCGGGCAGGGGAGCTGGGGCAGAAAACTCCCATCTAGCAAGAAACGCACAGAGGAAGGCCCCTGGAGAGTGGGCGCACAATCGGGCAGACGATCGGGCAGGGTTGATCAAGGGAGAGAAGGCGAGAAGAGGCAAGCCCAAGTCTGCTCAGCAAACAGCCACAGCACCCGCCAACCTGGTGTCCTTCCACGATGACAGTGACGAGGACCTCTTACACATCTGACTCCGCAGTGCCTGCAGGACGTGGAGCCGGGGACAGCCAAGCACCTCCAACCAAATAAGACTTCAACTCGATGATGCTTCAGTAATTTTGCCTTTAACAAAAACTATCTCAAAAGGGAAGAGTTTTTGTGCTGGAGGAGAGGACTGAGGGAGGTCGGGCCCTGCTCCTCCACGAGTGTTTACAGTCATTGGAGTAAGGTCTGGCTCAGCTGGCGCGGGGCAGTGCCTCGTCCCCGGGGTTCTGCCTTCCAGTCCTCATTTGAAAGCATAAATAAGGCCAAACATCTCAGAACAGAGCTGCATTTGGAAAAAAACTCTTGCTGCTTTAGGCCCTATAGGGTATTTGACCATGATATTTAGCATTTTAATTCTCTCTCCCTATTTATTGACTTTGACAATTACTCAGGTTTGAGAAAAAGGAAAATACTTAGCAACAGTTTCTTCCTGCCGGCAGGGTGTCACGTGCCAGGTTTTCCACTCTGAGAAGGGGAGGCTGTCGGTGTGCTGAGTACTCATCTGTCTCTCGTTTCTTACGGGCACACGTGTGCGTGCACACACGTGCACAGGGTCCCCGAGTGCCTAGGTTTGGAGGGTTCACCTGCTCGGTGTTTTAAGTCGGGAATGGCTGCAGCTTTGTGTGGCACCGGCAGCCCGAGGTGTACGGAGCACATTTGTCAGTATTGCTTACACGGCTGGTGAATTCAGACAACCCACCCAAAGATTGATCTTGTGTGTGTGTGTGTGTGTGTGTGTGAGGGGGGGGGGTCAAGTTCAGATGTCAGAGAAAATAACTTTTTTTCCATATTTGGGGTATAGGTCTCATCTCTTCAGGTTCTCATGATACCACCTTTACTGTGCTTATTTTTTTTTAAGAAAAAAGCGTTTATCGACCAACCTATAAGAAGCCTTAATTTGCACAGTGTGTGACTTACAGAAATTGCATGAGTAATGATGGGCCAAATCTCACCCCTGGCATTGCACTTGGATTCGTGCGTGGAGGGAGGCCAAGGTGGCCACTCAGAGTGTTGCAAGAGGGGAAGGCTGTGCTGGGGCTCTGCTGCCGGCTGCCCGCTCCCTTCTTGAAGTGTTTAATGAGTGACTTTTCTCACATTATGAAATTGTATATAGACACGATGGTATTCATATACTGAAAAGCAAACCGCACTACAGAATCACTGGGTTTGTAACGGTTTGGCTGGCTTATTTGATTTCAACATGAGTGTATTTTTTAAAATTGATTTTCTCTTCATATTCTTCCAATCAACTTTACTGTAATATAAATTATTCAACAATTTCAATAAAAGATAAATTATTAACTGGTGTTGGAGTTTTCTCTCCTCCACCCCCATCCCTGGATAGTGAGAAATTTTAAAGCTGGTTGCCAGTCTCCCTGCCTGGCTTTTCTCCCTGTTATGTTACAAAAATGTTTGACGTTGGTGTTGACAGGCCATGTGAGCACGTTTGCTTTGATTCCTTAAGACCCTACACAATTTCTAGATTCTGGAAAAAAAAAAATAGGGTCATTGTCCTTGCCACCTATTGTTACAGGTGTTTTTAGGAAGACATATCCTAACAGCAAATAGAAATTAGAATCTTTTCAAAGGAATAATTTTATTGATGAGAGTATACCCCTAAAAAAAGTATACCCCTGACACTTAGTTTCCTTTTAACCAAGTTTCCTGTGCCCCTGGAATTTTGAAACTGTCCATTGAATGGCAGAGAAAGGGGGGTGTCTCAGGACCTCGCAGGCAAACCCCAAGCCAAGAAGAGCCACCCGGCTCTGACCGTGAAGGTATTCCTGAGTTTCATCAACCACAAAAATAATACATCACCCAACATGATTCCTTTTGGAAGGATGACTGCCATCTTGGTCATTTAAGGAAATATTTCGGGCTAGTCAGCCCGTCGCTCTCTCAAGTTAAAAGGCTTGTGGACACTCAGGTCTCACATGGCCTGGATGACCAGGGGTCCATCTGTGTGGTGTGGACGAGACTCCCTTTCCTAAAATCCCTTTACGCGCCTCTGCAGGCTCCACCTGGCTCCGTGAGATGCACTCCCGCCTTTCTTGCTCTTCCAGCTCTTCTCTGCTGACTTGGAGTGAGTTGGTTAGCCTCCCTTGCCCTCGACGTGTACTTGCTGTTTGTTCTGGACGCCCTTCTGTGAGAACAGTCAGGTGCAGGAGCAGTGTGAGTGGGGTGGAGGCAATGTAGCCGGGAGCCAGCCCCCTGTGAAAGTCACAGCCTGGGGTTTGGACTTTTCTTCCTAAAGCAGTTGGGAGCCATGGGAGGGCTGGATTTGCTTTTGTTTTTGAGAAAGAAACTAGAAGACAGTGAAGAGATGGAGACACTTTGAGCATGTGGACGGCAGGATGGGGCATGGGAGGCCCTGGCTGTGCAACTCTGCCCAGAAGGAGGTCCTCACCTAGAGAAAATAGTGTCTTTTTTCTTAAAGACACCAGGAAAAGCCAAGGGGAGGCTTGTGAATGGCTGGCAATTTGTATTTCTTTGCCTCTTATAATGTTTTGTATTTTGACCAGTTTGCTAATAAAATCTAATCAAGAATATTTCATTGTGTCACTTTGATACTACTGGGAAAAATAGTGGAACCAAAGGCTTTGCCCTGGGAGGGTGGAAATAAAACATAGGTTACCATTTTCACTCAAAGCCCAGGCAGGAGCATGTGCCAGCCGCTCTTGGCCCCACCCTGGAGAAAACAGCCTTAGGGAGCTGCTGGTCAGTGATGTCCGCGTGACTGTGCGTTGCTGAACGCAGCAGAGCCCCCAGAGAAAGGGACCTATGACTTCACCCTTTAAAAAAACTTTGAAGATTTTTTCTTTTTTTTAAATGTGAAGACAATGAGAACATACAGACAGTTTGAACGTAGTGAAGAGCTGAATGAGTAGAGACAATGTGGCCTCTCTGATGCCGTGCTATTCCAGATGTTCCTATGAATGAGAGCCTCTCCACCACCTGGATGTCACCACCAAAACCAGAACACAAGGGTGGCATGTTACTATCATTTAAGCCTCCTGTTCAGGCATCTCCAGTGGTCACAGTAACGCCCTTTTCAGCACAGATCCTGAGGATGGTGGGTTACACGCAGTCACCATCCCATCTCGGCTTGCCCCCTCTGACAGTCTCTTTCCTTTAGCCTCTGTGACCTTGATGTGTGACGTTACCCTCATCGCCCCCTCAGATGCTCCCTCCTCACCCGTGCACTGCTGTGCTCTACCTGGTGGCTGTGGACTCAGCTGTTTAGGAATGACTAGGGAGAAGACCCTCAGGGCTTGGTGGAAATCATCCTTGAACTTCTTGTTGGCACAGTTATGGATTGTCATATGGCAGTGCTTCCCAAAGTGTGCCCCATGGCACACTTGTTCTGTATGATTTTAACAGGTGTTCTGCAAAAAGTGGAAAGGCCCTGGGCTCTAATAAGTTTGGGAAATGCTGGATTGAAGTAAAAGGGCCTTTCCTGCTAAGAGACCTCTCAAACTCTTTAAAGGAGCGACCGCAAAGTACACATGAAACAGTAGATATGTGGCCAGGGAGCCTTCTGAGGATATAATATTCACATTTCCTAAACATTGGCCCATGTCCCTCCAGGAACTTAGTGGGCTGAGGGCTGTTGCCAGAAATGCTCACGTGTGGTGAGAGTCTGTTGTCTTTCCCAGAGCCCTGGGCAAGCAGCCCTCTGCTCTTTGAGGTACTCTCCTGTTTTCTCCCTTTTGTATGTGAGATGCAAATGCCAGTCAACTTTTTTTTGTGTGTGTGCAGTTTTTGACCAGGGCCAGGTTTGAACCCGCCACCTCCGATATATGGGGCCTGCGCCCTACTCCTTTGAGCCACAGGTGCCGCCCTCAACTTTTTCTCTTGCTAATCTATCTTGTTTTTACAGGGTTTCCAGCCCAGAACTCAGAAGGGTGGAAGAATATGCAGCTCCGTAAGTTTTTTCCTATCACAGTTGTCAATATCCCGACAACTGCGGGTATTGGGGTATGGGGCCTAAAGTAGACTTTCAGGACCATGTTTAGAGCACATGATTGGATAAAAAAATGAATAAATTTTCTGCATCACATTTTTAATAACTCCCTGAAAAGGCTGGTGAAGAGAGGATGTAGAGGAAGCCAAGAAGTTCCTCCACTGGGCTCCTCCTGGAGACTGTGCACCCCAAGGGCAGGCCCTGGGCCTTTGGTCTCTGGACTTGTTCATGAGGGTGCCCAGACAGAGTACTCACAGCCCGGGAGGCCAGAAGCACAAAACCGAGACCTTGGCAGTGCCGGGTCCCTCTGTGGCTGTGAGAGAGAATCTATTCCAGCCTGCTGGACCATGGTGGTCTCCTCCTGGCAGGCACAGAGGGCTAAATGGACCCCCTGTGGGCCTGGTGAGGAAGGCTTGTCCAGCCTGCAGGGGCCTGAGTGCAGCCCCACTGAGCTGGGAAGGGTGCCCAGGCTGCTGTCCCCTAACACCCAGGGTTTCTGGTGGATGGCTGGCCCAGCCTCCAGTAACTAACTTGAAGAACCACCACTGCTTTCTTCAAGTATGCATTTTCCACAGCCCTGTTGTCACAGTCTTGAGGACAGGGACTGTCAGCCCTCTGTGCTGATGGCCCCCTCACTGGGAACATCCTCTGGAATCTCTGGATAGCACCGTAGTCTTACCGTCGAGCCTGGTTCTTGCCTGCTCCATATTTCCCACTAGCCCCACCTCTGCTCCAGCTCCTGTGGCTGGCTCTGTCCACAACTCCACCCCGGTGGCCTGGGGAGGTCTTGAGCCCTGGAACAGACAAGGGGTAGCCACTGGATTTTGCATCTAGATGGACATTTGGTGAATCAGGTTCCAGAGAGGGAGTTTTGGAAAACTGATCAGTAGTGATGGGCTTTGAGTGAAGTGAGGGTCTGAGACCTTGGCAAGCAACCCTCCGCTCGGGGCTTAGTTTCTCATCTGCCATGTGTGGGAACTCACAACGTCCATCAGGTCATGAGTGGCTCAGCGGTGGTCCGCTGTTCCAGAGGCTCAGTGAGGACAGTGGGAATGGTCGCTTAGCAGTATTGATGGCCTGGATGTCCAGCCATCCCTCTGTGGACCCGAGCCATAGGCCTGGGAGACGGGGCAAAGGAGGGGTTCAGGGGTGGGAGGGCCTCCTGCTCCCTAGTCCAATAAAACAAAAGGGTCCAAGCCTCCAGGAAGCTCCTGCCCAGAGCCAGGGCAACTGCTTTTCTCCACAGAGTATGTGAGCAGCGGGCAGCGGGCCTGGCTACTCGGGGGGTGGGGTCAGGGAGGGAACCTGATTTCTCCACAGCGTGTGTGGGAGCAGGACCTTTGCCCTGGCTACTTTGCAAACACGAGCAGGGCACTCGTGTTGGGGGTGGGCTGACTCTGGGTGTGCCCCATGACTTTCCTTTGGGGAGGGCTTCACACCCCCCTCTGGGGCCGTGCTCTGTCCCCTGGGCAGCAGCTGAGCATTTCCAGAGAAGAAAACCCACAAGGAGGGCTTGGGGAGATGCAGCATCCTGTGCTGGGGTGTGCTTTTGAGCTCATTAACCCATGGGCTGCTGGACTGGGGCCCCAGCTGTCAGTGCCCACCAAGCAGGGAGATGAGAATCTCTGCAGCAAAGGGGACACCTGGCATTTGTGCACCTGCTCACCTGTCCTTCTAGTGTCAAAAGACTTCTTAGGACTGAGGCCAAGGGCAGGGGGCCCTGAGGTGCTTTCTGTTATAGCCCACTGGGGTCTTACACCTGTGCAGAGGTGGCTCTCTGGCTCTTATTTCCCTGAGAACTGAGGGAAAGGCCTGCCCAGGGAGGCCCTGGCACCAGCTGAAGTCCAGGGGTTCTGGAAAGCCTGGCTGTCCAGAGGTGGGCAGAAGATTGGGTTGCTGGAGAACATTGGATGCTCTGTGTAGGGGCGTGGACAGGCCTCAGGTCCCCAGGAAGCTGCCGTTGTACAGCTTCACCCACCCAGACCCTGCAGAGAGGGCTGTGGCACAGATGGACACAGCAGTACCACGCTCACCCCGTGGGCCTGTGGGTGCTCTGTGACTCCCAGGAGCCCCCGGCCTTCCTGTCCACTGTGGCAGAACCACGTCACCATGAAGTGAGCTGCAGTTCAGCATGATCATTCCTAGTCTCCCGGCCCTATGGATAGCAGGGTAGCCGCAGTACAGCTGGGTGCTGTCGTCTGGGTGTCATGCCTGCGGCCTCTTCGCAGGGCTTGTCTGGAGAAAGCTACGTTCCTGAGCTGGTGTGATGTTGGCAGGATCCAGTCCTGCTGTTGTAGGACTAAGGTCTGAGTCCCCACTGGGTGGTCGTGTGGAGGTGCCCAGCTCCCTACCATGTAGATATAATCACAGGGTGTCGTCCACGACCTTGGCTGTTCACAAGCAAGTCACACAAACTGCCACATTCAGCCGAGAGGCAAGGGTCAGAGGTCGGTCTGCCACACCGTCTAGTCTTCCTTTCTTGCTGCCCCCTGGAGCTGAGGGACCAGTTTGGGTCCCTGGGGCCCTGTGCTCACTGCTGTCACAGCCCAAGTCTGTCTCCCCCACTGGACCGTAAGGTGCTTGGAGCTGAGAACTGTTGTATCTCTATGTCCTAGGGACAGGAGAGGGCGGTGGGGGCTCGGGAGCCTGTGCCTGCCAAGCAACCTGTTTGCCCTCCTTTGTTTGTCTGGGTTTTGAGTTCCTCAGTAGATAATCTCCCAGGGGAGCCCTGAGGAGACTGCAGGGGGTGGGGGGTGCTGCTGTCCTGCTCTCTGCCCTGGCTATGCGGGGGGCGGGGTTTGGGCCTTGCCGGTGGGCTCTCCTAGCAAAGCACCTAGTGGGCAGGCAGCCTCATGCCTTCCAGCCTTGCTCTGAGGCCGGTGCTGTGGGTGGAAGATTATTTCTAGTTGGATATGTTCCAGACGTATCGTACTTGGCCAGCTGTTTGATTTCAAAACACCCCTTTTCAAAGATCTTTAAGTGAGACGCTGCACTGGCCACTGCAGCCAGAGAGGGCTGGCCCCACGGAGGCTGCTGACCATCATGCCCACCGTGGACGACATTCTGCAGCAGGTTGGGGAATTTGGCCGGTTCCAGAAGCAAGCCTTCTTGACCCTATGTCCACTCTCGGCGGCCTTGGCACCCATCTATGTGGGCATCGTCTTCCTGGGCTTCACCCCGGACCACCACTGTCGCAGCCCTGGGGTGGCCGAGCTGAGCCAGCGCTGCGGCTGGAGCCCCGCGGAGGAGCTGAACTACACGGTGCCCGGCCCAGGGCCCGCGGGCGAGGCCTTCCCCCGCCAGTGCAGGCGCTACCGGGTAGACTGGAACCAGAGCGCTCTGGGCTGCGTGGACCCCCTGGCCGGCCTGGCCGCCAACGGGAGCCACCTGCCGCTGGGCCCCTGCGAGCACGGCTGGGTGTACGACACGCCCGGCTCCTCCATCGTCACCGAGGTGAGAGCCCATCACTGACATGAGAGTAGTAGGTTCTGCATTTTGAGTAACATGGGGGTTCAGCACAGACAAAATGGACAGCAAACCCCATGTGGCTGTTTCACATCAGGGAAGAGGCGGTGTCTGGCTGTGCCCTGGGTGCTCTTCATTCTTTGGTTTGATCCTCCACAAACTCTGGGGATTAGAGGAAGACACTGAGGCCCAGAGGGTCCAGGAGATAGCAGCCTGCAGGGACAGTAGGGGTCCTCTCCTCCGCCCCTTGGGCCTCTCCCAGAGCATACCGAACCCACATTGCGCCAGCTACCCACTCTTAATATTGTGGGCCCCCCATCCTGCACTCAAGAATGATGCCTAGGGACCTTAACAGTGGTTCTAGGGGGCTGGGAACTGCCCTGGCTTTGGAGTCAGACTGTCCGATCTCAGCCATGCCCCTCCCTCACTGAGTGACACCACGCAGCTGCTGTGCTTCTCTGAGCCCCTTGTGTCCTTGTAGGTTGGGGAGGGGATGAAACCTCCCATGGGCTGGTAAAGCTTAGTCAAGACCCGTGAATCTTCACATAGCGCATGGTTCCTTTTGGCTTGTGGGACAGGGTGACGGCACTGAAGGGGCCTTGCTTGGGGAGGTTAATTGGTTATTAGAGTCTTTTGCTTTGAGAATCCTTTAGTAAGAAGTGCTGCCAGGGTTTTTTCCATCATGCGGCCTTGTGAAAGTGTTGTACTGTGACCAACGTGGGCGCCTGGTCAATTGGAGAAGCCACCAGCCAATGTCTACTCAGAGCAACTGCAGCTTGGGTTTGGTATAGGTGCCACCAACCTGAAACACCAGGTCACTGGCCCTTCCCTGTCCTTCCCAACTGTCCACCACCGCATGCTCCCCAAGCTTGGGGGGTCCTGTGGGTCTCCTTGTACCCTCTTTTCCCTTTCCTTAGAGGCTTCAGTGGTGACATGTCTAGGGCTATTTCTGGAGGAAGGTCCAAGGTCCTGTCTCCCTCCTGGCCCAATTGGTGCTCTTGGTGGGCAGACGAGGTAGTGGTGTGATCTGATTTACATGTGCTGAACAGACATCTGCTCAGGGCATCCTCCAGTGACTGGCAACAAATTAGGTGACTCACCTTCCAGGGATATTCACCTGTCCAGCATTCCCACTCAACAGGGGAATATTCCTGAAAGCAGGGCAAGAGGCGGATGTATTTGTTTTCTGGGACAGAGACACCATGGAAGGATAAGATGACAACATTCACCCCCCACTCACCACCAACGCACTCAGCAAACATGTTCTAAGCCTCCCTCTGTCCTGTCCAGCAAGCGTGATGCTCCAAGGAAAGGAGGCTATGAGGTTCCTCAAGGCAGTCTCGCGTGGGGGGTGGGGTGGGGGGCTGAGAGTGAGTCCAGCGTCCAGTTAATGTGGTGAGTGCTGTGAGCAGGGCGCGGAGGGACCAGTGGGCTCTATGGAGGGTAAGATCTCAGCTGTTGAGCTGATCCTGGGTGTCTTTCTGGAGGCAGAGGCATTTGAGCTGAGCCTTAGGTGGTATTTTGACAGGCAAGGAGAGGAAACAGGTGGGGGTGGGGTGGGGAAATTCTAGGTCTGGGGAGAGTTTGAACTGAGGTTCAGGGTAGAGGCGCTTTTGTTCCACTCAGGGAACAGTGAGTTGTCAAACTGATTGGAATCTGGGTCCTATAGAGAAGTCACAGGTAGAGTGTTGATGGCATCTCACCTGAGGCCAGCCCACAGAGTCCTTGGTACAGGATTGCCAGATAAAATGCGAGCTGTCCCATCACGCTTGAATTTCAGATAATACAGTTTTATAGGATAATTGCATCCCAGCTGTCGTATCATGTTTGATACTGGTAACTAAGGATGCAAATATTGCATGGAACATACAGTTAAAAAAAAAACAAAAAACCTTCCTTTATCTGAAATTCAGATTTAACTGGGTGCCCTGTTTTTATTTGCTAACTCTGGAAAAGACCTTACTCTTATTTAGGCAGAGGAGGAAGACGCTCCCTGCTGGGCCTCATGAATGGGGAACTAGAGCTTCAGGACAGGCAGGGAGGCTTGTGAGAAGGCCATGAAAAGAGCCCTCCTAGGATGTGGACATCATGGTTGTCATGGGCACGACAGGAAGAAATAGTGTAAAAGTGCAGACATTGCCCAGGCTGGGGAGAAGGCCCAGCTTGGGGGAGGGCTCTAGCCTGGGGTGGGGTTGGGAGAGCAGAGGGGAACCCGGCAGAGGCAGCCATGTGGGCAGGTGGAGGAGCCTGATAAGGTGACCTCAGCAGTGGCAGCAGGAATGGGGGGTAGGGACAGCCTCAAGGAACCCAAAAGGCCTTAGAGTGGCTTGGATGTGACAGCTAAAGAGGAGGCTTTATTTTTTTATTTTATTTTTTTTAATTTCGGGTTATTATGAAGGTACAATCAGGTCACCATATTTAAATTTGTTATATAGAGTCCCTCTTGTAGTTGTGTCCTGCACCCAAAAAGTGGGCCATACAGCCCTGCCTGCGTTCTTTAGGTGGGAGCACACCAATAATCCACCACACCTCCAAGGAGGGGACTTTAAATGACCCCAAGGTGTAGAGCCTTGCTGAGGATTGTGAGGATCCTGGTTTCATGACGGAGATCTTGAAGAGGTTTTAGGAGAAAGAGTTCACTCTGGGCCATGCTGAGTTTGCGGGGTGGTGGGCTTCATTTGCAGGCACTGAAAGGCGATCAGAAGCCTGGCTGGGTACGCAGGAGGGCAGCAGGTGGGAATTGCCTCCCACTCCAGTTGCCTCTTCCCCCTGCTTCCTGGCTCCTCAACCCAAAATGAGTATTAATGTAGGAGAATTAATATTTGTGATTTGTTTATTGCTGCAGAACTAATTTTTAACTTGGCTTTCCCTTGGACATTGGAACTTGCTTAAAGGCGGACACGCTAACTTGTTTGAACACCAACTTTTTTTACTCCCAGCCCAGTGTTTAGGAGCTGAGGTCATGAGGTCCATTGGGAGGGACTGTGGATGTCCCCTGACTTCTGACTCACCCATTAAGAGCTTGGGGGCTGTTGGCTTTGCACACAGTCCTGGGGCTAGTTGGCAGTCAGGGCATTTCAGGGACAGTGGCAGGAACACCTTATAGACACTTGCAGACGTTAGAAAGAAAACCGAAGAACTAAAAACAAATAAAAACATTGGCCAAGAAGGGAATAAGCTGAGGCCCAGGGGTGATGGGTTCACGTCCCTCCCCGTGCCTCTCCTGCAGCAGGCACAAATCATTGTCTTGGTGATATGGGTGGAGGCTGCAAAGAGACAGTTGGGCATTTGGAAATATGGACCTTGGCACAGCCAGATAACCTCGGGAAAAAGCTGTCCCCACACGCTCTGATGCAGAGCACCAGGCAGGCAGACCCAAGCAAGCCCAAGCTAAGGAATTGTACCTGGGCTGGGGCACCTGGGAGAAGGGCTGTGGAGCAGGTTGTTTTAAGTTGGATTTTAAAGGAAATAAATATTGGGATTGGTGGAGAGAGTGAGAGTGACACTGAGCAGCAGCTTGTCACCCACCCCCATAGCTGAACCACCCAAGGGAGCACTTCTGAATTAGTGCAGGAGACAGTTATCAGGAGTTGACACAGCAGTTTTTGAAAAACAGGTGTCAATGCAGAGTTTTACCTGTATTTCAGGGTAAAAGCACTCATGTCAAGGAACCAAGCCTCTGATCAGACAGAACCCAGGCTGGCTGAGGTCGGAGTCCCTGAGGCTCTGAGGATTTGGCCCCAGAGTGGGAACAGGGATGTGGCTCAAACTGGCAACATTGGAGTTTGGGGGAAGCAGATAACAAACCTCAGTCTTTTTAAATGAAATGGTTGATGATTTACCAAAGCAGTTTTCAGATGATTGGTCACCTTTGATGTTCACAGAGCCCTTAAGTGTGATGGGAAATCAAGGGCCGTGTGCTATTTCAGATTGGGAAACTGAGGCCCAGAACTGCTAGGGGACTGGCGGCCATCAGAGCCCACAGAGGTGCAGCTATGAATGCGAAGTAGTTAGAGCTGAGCAGAGAGGTGGGGCAGGGAAGGAAAGATGTGTCCCCGACACCACCCAGAAGGGGCCTCAGCCCTGCCAGAGCCCTGGCCCCAGCCCTTCCCCTTCAGCATCTCCTCTCTCTGGGGTGCAGCCATCTTTCTGCCTCTGTCAGCTCTAATGAGAGCCTCTCCTATAAGAATAGGTGTGTGCCTGATGCTCTCTGCTGGGGAATAGGGGGCTCTCCAGATGCCCCTCCTTGGCTCTTCTTCCTCAAAGGCCTCTAACCCCACGAGCACCTGTCTTCTGCAAAACCGCAGACAGAGCAGGCCCTTCCCCAGCAGGCCATGACCTGTCTTCCCCTCTGTTTTCTCCCCTGGGTCCCTCCCCTTCCCCTGTCCTGGCTCTTGGCCCATGGGACTGCCAAGTCTCTTTCCACCCACACACCATGCTGGGATGCCAGCTGCCCTCAAGACACCCTGGCTGTCTCTGTTCCCCTCTTTTCGAGTTGTCACAGCACCAACAGTGACAATAGCATGTTCATAATTATTGGAAGAATTTATTTAATTAAATATAGGATATTAATATGATGAAGGATCTTTGATCAATTCTGGAAAACACATTTCTTTTGCTACATTTCTGTTTTTGGAATATTGCTTGGCTCTATTCCTTGTTAGAAACTTACCTAGCAGCCACGTCTCTTTTGAGGATGGGTCCACGCCCCGCCCCTGTGCCTCGTTCCCTTTGCAAAAGACATTTTGTCCTTTGATAACCAACTATCAAGGGCAAGGCACTTGACAACAACCTCTTTATAATTAATACGATAAAATGATACAAAGGCTTCAGGAATACAGTCACCCTTGCACAACGTGGGGGGTGGGGTGCCAGCCACCTGTTTCCCATGTGGTTGAAAATCCACGAGTAACTTTGACCCTCCAAATTCTTAGCTACCAATAGCCCTCCGTTCACTGTGTGCCTTACTGATAACATCAATTAAACATATATGGATTATATACTGTATTATTAAAGTACACTAAAGAAAAGAAAACATAGCCAGATGTGGCGGCTCACTCCTGTAATCCCAGCACTGTGGGAGGCAGGTGGATGACTTGAGCTCAGGTGTTCATGACCAGCCTCAGCAAGAGCAACATTTGTCTCTACTAAAAATAGAAAACTAGCCAGGCGTTGTGGTGGGTGCCTGTAGTCCCAACTACTTGAGAGGCTGAGGCAAGAGGATTGCCTGAGCCCAAGAGTTTGAGGTTGTTATGAGCTGTGATGCCACAGCACTCTACCCAGGGTGACAGAGTGACTCTATTTCAAAAAAAAGGAAGAGAGAAAGAAAAGATTATGTAAGAAAATCATTAGAAGAGAAAATAGACTCGCTGTTGATTAAGTGGAAGTGGCGCATCACAGGGGTCTTCATCGCCTTCATCTTCGCGTTGAGTGTGCTAATAGACTCGCTGTTGATTAAGTGGAAGTGGCGCATCACAGGGGTCTTCATCGCCTTCATCTTCGCGTTGAGTGTGCTAGAGAGGAGGAGGAGGGGGAGGGGGTGATGTTGCTGTTTCAGGGGCAGCAGAAGCAGAAGAGGTGGAAGAGATGGAAGGAGCCAGGCACGCTCGGAGAAAAAACTCCACACATAAGTGGCCTGTGTAGTTCAGACCCACGTTGTCTAAGGCTCAACTGAATATTGGTATTTACAAAGTGATTCTCCAGAGAAAGCTCCTTGAGAGCCCAGGGATGCCAAGTTCAGGGAAAGGCATTTACTTTGCCTGGAGAGAGGATGGAGAGGTGCGGCCCTGACTTACACTCCTCTCTGTGGTTCCTCCCGGCATGGTGTGACTGCAGTTCAACATGGTGTGTGCTGACGCCTGGAAGCTGGACCTCTTCCAGGCCTGCGTGAACCTGGGCTTCTTCCTCGGCTCACTGGCCATTGGCTACATCGCAGACCGGTATGTAAAGGTTGGTCTCATGAGATGTGGCCTCAGTGCCCTGAGTAGAGGTGGCTCTGGAGGACAGTGCTGGGAGAACATGGCCAGTTGGAGGTCCTTGCAGACACAAGTGGGGACGGGTGACAGCAGCTCACGCTCTGGGTGACTGGGAGCTGCAGGGGGAGTGGTCAGAGCTGCCTGTGGGTTGGACAGGTCGGGGGAGCTGAGAGGAGGTTGGGGCAGAGCCAAGCTTTATGCTTAGAGCAAGTGTGGGGTTGGGGTGGGGTTTCTGCTGCCGCTGTTTGGAGGGGAATGGGGTGGCGGGCAGGAGTCTGGCTCAGGTGTGTGAGGAGATGTGTTAGGAGTGGCCCGCAGGGCGCATGTGCAGAGATACCTGGGCGGGGGGTGGGTGTGAGCTGAGCTCAGGAGAGAGCTCTGGGCTGGGACTTGCCATCAGTAGCTGGTGTTTAAGGTAATGCGGTGTGTCTGAGACACGATAGGAGTGGGGGTAGGGAGAGCTTCGGCTTGTGGCAGCCGGTAGGGAAGAAGGTGCCAGCAAAGGACACTTAGATGAAATGGCAGCAAGACAGAAGGACAGCTCTTCTCTGGGGGCTGTGAACATGGTGGGGGGGTCAGACTCTGGGGATGTGGAGGCCATAGGTGCCCACAACAATAGAAGAAAAACGGGAGGCAAGAAGTGGATTCGTGTGTGTGGCCAGCTCTTTACTCAAGCTGGCTGTAGGGACAGCAGGGCAGGCACAGCGAGGGTGCCCAGGGTGGGGACAAGCCGTGGTGGAGGGAAATGGAGGATTCAGGAGGGAGGAAGGAACCCTGCTGAGCTCAGAGGGCAGGAAAGTCTCCATGGGAGACAAGGATAGATGAGGCCAGCACATCTTGGTCAGGACTGGACACTCAGGGGAGCAGTTTCCCTGTGTCCATAGAGGATAAGGGCCATTACGGGCCAGTGTGGGATGGTGCTGGGAAGTGGGGGGAGGCCCAAGGCAAGAGAAAAAGAAGCAGATGAGTGAAGCGGGGTTTGAGGACAGGCCAAGTGGCAGAGAGGACAGGGCAGGCCCTGCCAGGAGACGAGTTCGCCTGGCTTCCTCCTGCCTTTCCAAGAAGGTAGGATGACTTTGAAAAGGTGGAGCCACGTTGCATGATGCTGGTGCGGAACTTCAGCAAACAAACTGTCCATGTCATTCAGGCAAAAAGGAGGAGAAAGGCAATCTCGTTCATTATACTAGTGGGTCTGAATACTTTCACAGAAAGGCTTCTATGACCCTGTAAGATTAACTACGTGAGGGAAGAACTGTGGTTTTTTGCATCCCCTGTTTACTCAAGTTAACAGTAACATGATCTACGAAATAGCAAGGTCCAGGAGAGGACAGAGTGGGGACAGGAGAGGCTGCAGCAGCCAGGACTCCTCACTGAGACTGGCAAGAGCTGCAGAGATTTTGGCGAACAATGGCCAGGCTACATGCTGGACAGTGCTGTCCTGACAGCCCCCTCGGGACAACAGTGGTCCCTGAAAACCTCAGTTGTCCCCCAAGACAGCAACGATCCCCCGGACAGCTGTGTGATGGGCCTCCCACAAGGGCCCTTGGCATCTCATTGTGCCTCTGACCCCTTCCCATCTCCTGTCTCTGTAGTTTCGGCCGCAAGCTGTGTCTCCTGGGCACTGTGTTGGTGAATGCCATCGCGGGGGTGCTCATGGCCCTGGCGCCCAACTACGTGTCCATGCTGCTCTTCCGTCTGCTGCAGGGGCTGGTCAGCAAGGGCAGCTGGCTGGCTGGCTACACCCTGAGTAACTATGCCTGGGCCCCAGGCTGCCTGGATTGTAGTGAATGGCAGGGGTCAGGTGGCAGGTGGAGTGGGAGGGGCTTCTGGGGAATCCCTTAGTAGCACTGGTTACTGGGACTCTGTGATTTGGGCAGAGAGGCGATCACTTAGTTTGGCACTTCTGTATCTGTATCAACTAATCTGTTTGGGAAATGAAACATTGGTGGGGAGAGAGGGTGCAGGAAGCAAAGATAAGTGGGAGAACATTTTATCACCTTAAATTCTTAAAAAAAATTTCTCAAAAGAAATAAAACAAACTCAATTGGTCTGAATGGTATTCCAGGGTTAGGAAAGAAAACATAAGATGAAATAAGAGGAGAGATAAACATTATTATTTTGGGTGGTGCCTGTGGCTCAAAGGATTAGGGCACCGGCCCCATATGCCGGAGGTGGCGGGTTCAAATCCAGCCCTGGCCAAAAACTGAAAAAAAAAAAAAAAATGATTTTTTAAAAGGTTGAAATGTAAGTAGTTTTATTACCCTATTTTTTTTCTTTTCTTTTTCTTTTTTTGAGACAGAGTCTCACTGTGGTGCCCTAGGCTAGAGTGCTATGGCGTCACAACTCACAGAAACCTCAAACTCCTGGATTCATGTGATCCTTGTGCCTCAGCCTCCCAAGCAGCTGGGACTACAAGTGCCTGCTGCGATGCCTGACTAATTTTTCTATTTCTGGTAGAGACAGGGTCTCCCTCTTTCTCGGGCTGGTCTTGAACTCCTGAGCTCAAGCAATCCACCCGCCTCGGCCTCCCAGAGGGCTAGGATTACAGACATGAGCCACTGCACCCAGCCTGTTAGCCTATTTCCCCGTTCAAATATTCTATGAAGGGTGGTAGGAAACAAAACATCCCTTTCTGGAGGAGAGTTGTTCTCCCCTAAGTCACCTGTACTCCCCCAAGCCCAGGGATGCAGACACAAGACAGCAGTGAGGATGATCCATGTTCCTGTTCATTTGTGGAAAAGAGAAAAGAAATAGCCATGTCTCATCACCTCTGAAGATGACATCCTCACACTTGGCATCACTTTTCTGAGACATAGTTTGCTAGGGACAAGAGAAAACCCGGTTCCTGCCTTCAGAAGCTGTGAGCTCACTGGCTAGGTCCAGTGGGTTGAGGCTGTACACAGCCGGGCTGGGATTCACCTGGCTCCGAGCAACCCTTCCACCCTCAGCTCTCCTGTCCCCTCCCTGTGTCACTTTCTGTCCCTCACAGCACACATCACATCGTCACACAGCACAGAGTTCACCCACCATGATACAGATTGCCTGCCGTTTCTCTCCTACGTCTGAAGCCTTTGCACACCTAGAACAGGGCCAAGAGCCGACCCAACACTCAAAGACATTTGCTAAATTAGTGAACACCCAGGTCCCGAAAGTTTTCCTAGCTCAGTCCGGAGCTTCTGGAGATGGGCTCTGGGGGGCAGGGCCAGCGGGCTGAGTCCTGAGGCGTAAAGACAAGAAATGTGCACAGGAAGTGGGGAGAAGACAGCAGGGGTAGGTGGAGAACTGCCGGGGACAGAGCAGCCTGGGAGCCCTCGGGGCCTCTGGGGAGAAAACAGCAGGGGTAGGTGGAGAACTGCTGGGGACAGAGCAGCCTGGGAGCCCTTGGGGCCTCCAGTCTACTCGGGGTGGGGGGAGGGGGGGACACAGGGAAGACGGTGGGACTTGAGCATGTCCTTTAGGGAAGGACACAGGACACAGGAGAGAGAATTCTGGGGGCAGGTGGGCAGGGGTGAGGTGTGAGGCCCGCATGATGACCCTATCTCCTGTTGCAGTCACAGAGTTTGTCGGCTTGGGCTACAGAAGGACAGTGGCGATCCTGTACCAGATGAACTTCTCGGTGGGGCTGGTGCTCCTGGCGGGACTGGCCTACGCCATCCCTCACTGGCGCTGGCTGCAGCTGGCAGTCTCCCTGCCCACCTCCCTCTTCCTGCTCTACTACTGGTAAGGCCTTTCCTCCGGCGGGGGGCCACTCTCCCTGCTCCACTGTCCATCCTTGCACACTGCCAGGCACGAGGCCTAGGGCTGACCCGGAGCCTAGTGTTTCACATGCTGCCCTTGTGCCATTTGGGTTGTTCTGATACTACCGGCCATCCTCCTTACGTGAGTCACCTCTGAGTCACCTCTCTCTGAGTCCCCTCAGACAGAGGCTCTTTAAATTCACATTTTCTGTAGATAAGGGCAAGCCACGCTAAAAGCTGAACAAAAATTCTGGAAAATGCAGGCTGGCTGTGCATCCTGAGGCCTCAGAATGTGCACCTTCTGGACACACTAGGCTGAGCTGAACACGAGAGATGGGCCTTGGGGGGTCAGCCTCGCTCCTGGTGAAGGAGGCAGCTTTCCGTGTGTTCAGGGGCCTGAGGACATCTTGGGGATAATCTATGAAAAAAGTGGCTCGGCGGTGGAGGAGTTTGGAGGAGTCTGACCTCTGACAGCCCTGGAGTGTCCCGCATGCTGTTGACATTAGGTCACCCTGTGGTCAGCTGGGTCCTCTTCCTCTTCCCCGGCTCTCTTTCTGTCTATCTTTCCTCTCCCACTTTTTTATTATTATAGTAACATTGGTATTATCATCACAGTCCTGGAATACTCTCACCTCGCCACGTATTAATATTAATAGCAGGCATTTGACTTTGGTTGAATGAATGAATGAATGTCAAGGACTACTGGATATAGTGTCCTCTGCATGATGGGCACACTGGGCCATCGCGGCTCAGAGCCAGGACAAATGAGGTGTCATCTCACTAACTGTTGACACAGATCTGCTTCTCTTGGGGCGAGGAAGGAGGGACCGCAGACAGAAATCTCTTATGGTACCTTCTGTCACTGTTTTGCTGAGAGCTAATCTCATCTGTGGGTGACGCTGTAGTTAACCCAATCTCTCTAAAGAAAATCTGGCCTCTAAGAGTTGTACTTGACAGAGGAGCTGTGCCCTCCTTGTCCGTGGGAAGTGAATCCCCTGCCAGGTGAAGTCGTGATGGTCAGGCAGGGTGAGGCCATGCCTGTGAGTTTCCAGAAGACCCTTATGCCAGAGTCCCAGTCTTTAAGTCGTGACAGTCTTGTTCTATTTGAAATAAATAGCATGCCATTGATCTGATTTTAAGAGAAAGTAAATTCATCTTACTTTGTATGCAGGACACACAGTGCTTCCTTTGTGGTCTTTAGATCTTATCAGTAAGGCCCTAAGATAGGAGTGACCCACCAAGCTCCCACATGGGCCACATGGCCAGCACGCAATAACCTTGGATACTCACTCCCTGGCTGCTTGAGGAATTTCAGTCCTGCGTGAGGACGGCAGGCCACCCTGCCCAATAGCATCGCTTTCCTCAGGGCTTAAAGTCAGGTGAATTCTGGCAAAAGTGCCACGTAGTGCTGAACTGTGTCTGCAGGTGCGTGCCGGAGTCCCCTCGATGGCTGTTATCACAAAAGAGAAACACTCAAGCGATAAAGATAATGGAACACATTGCCCAAAAGAATGGGAGACTGCCTCCTGATGACTTAAAGGTGACAAAGGCGGGAAGGGGCTTTCTTATGCCACTGAATCTGGGGGGTGGGTTCATGATTCAGAAGATGCCTCTAGGGTCCTTGGCTCTGGTGCTCCTGGAGGTTCCCAGGGACACTCTGCTCACTGCAGCTGGGACAGTGTTCATGCTCTGATCGCCCCGCCAGGTGCTCTCTCTTGAAGAGGATGTCACAGAGAAGCTGAGCCCATCCTTTGCAGACCTGTTCCGCACCCCTGGCCTGAGGAAGCACACCTTCATCCTGATGTACCTATGGTGAGCCCGTCCCCTGCACACTTCCCGGGGCTGTGGTGGGTTTCCCCAGACATCGGGGTGCAAATTCAAGGTAGTGGAATAATTCAAATAGGAAAAGAGAAGGGTGAAAGGGGATTTTAATGTAGCTGTTGAGTAGCCAAAGAATCATTTCTTCCTCAAGAATTGGATAATGGGGAAAAGGGGAGGAGAGGTCAACAGTGAGATGGGTGAAAGATGATAAAGGGGTTCTGAGGCTGGCTCAGCCCTCGCCGTCTCACTGCTGGAAACAGCCACGCTGTGACTTGCTGTCAGAAGAGGAGTGAGAGCTCAGTGGCTCCTTGTGCTTTCAAGGAGGACGTTTCCTCCTTCACCTCTAAAGACCAATGGCCCCTGCCTGTGCATTTATCACCCACCTACCCTTGTGTACTCTGGGGTCTGCGTCCTCCCAGTGCCCTCCCCTGTGCCCTCAGGGGACACTGGGCTTTCTCCTCAACCTGCCCCCTGAGCCTTCCCCCGACCCCGGGCAGCTCTGCCTCCCACGACTCTGGTCTGCACTTGCACAGAAGGTGTGACTGGGACGGACTTGGAGCTGGCAGGGCGTGCCCGACACGCAGCAGCCCCTTGGTTAGTGTTTGCTGGAAGTTGAACGGAGACCTAGTGCTCCACAGACTCCGTCCAGACTGGTCACCAGGCTCCCTGGGCCCTGTCCTGACTCCCCGGCCCCCACCTGCCTCAGTGTTTGTCCGGGGTCCTGGGCCCATTGGCATGCTCACAGTGACACCCTAGGGGTGGAGGCCCGGACCACAGCTGAGGGAATATCATTTTCTGGGGGACCCTGCTTGGTCCCTGCCCCTCCAAGGTAGTGTTCAGACTCCCCTGTGCTCTAACCACCCGCCACAGACCTTTGGTGAATTCCATTAGACCTGTCTTGACAAAGTCTCCTGAATCTGCCCACAGCTCGGTGCCCTTGTGGGGCCCCGGCATATCATCTCCTGCCCACGTGGCTACAGGTGCCTTCCTGGTCTTACCCTGCCCCTCAGACGACACAGCACAAAGGTGGCAAAGCGGGCCCTTGCCGCTAGACAGACCTACCTGTCCCCTGTTCATGCCCCCATGGGCTTCCTAATCCACCAAGGACAAAGCCAAATTCCTTTTGGTGCCTGTAAGACCTTCCCCAGATCTGTCCCTGGACACCTTCTCCTGCCATCCTATCACTTTCCTCACTGCAACTCCGAGGCCTGTGTGACCTCCGAAAGTGCCTTAATCTCTCTGTGACTCGATTTCCTTGTCAGCAGTGGGAGTAATAGTACGCATCACCTAGGTGCGCTGGGAGAATTAGTGAGGTCCGGCTCTGGCGACAGTATAGGAAATGCTCCATAATCAAAAGTCGTTACGGTTTGTTACTTTACTACGTGCAATTCAGGGCTCTGCCCAAAGATGGCAGCCTCGCACATTTGTAACCTGGTCTGTGGCCAGGACGGTCAAACTGACGCCTTCCTTCCTCTTACCTCAATCTCTCTCCCTGTGATAGATGAATGTTGCTGTTTAATTGGCTAAGTGGCCTGGTTGGGGGTGGGGCTACTCAGGTTTAGCTAAACCCACTAAGTTGTAGGCAAGTGCCCTCCTTGATCTCTTGACCCTTTTGGCTAGTCAGGAATTATTTAGAAGTAGAGACTCCCAGGGCTTCTCTGTGCACGGTTTTATAAAACAAGGAGGAACTAGTAACTAGAAATACCACCTGTGATCTCAGCTTTGGCGCTGATGGGCAGCTTGCATGCTGGGATAAGAATAACTTATTATCCAACGAAATCTCTTCTCACAGCATAAACACCAATATGATTATGAAAGGTTTTATGCTTCCAAAGTGTCCCCAAAAAGTGCCACATGGGACGCTCTACATTTTGGCTGGAGTGAGAGTGGTTTAGCTGGGTCTCACCGAGCAGTGTGGCACATTCTGTGACGTTGCCATGTTTTCCTCCAATGTGCGTTTTGGGTGCGGAACTGGGTGCACGAACAGTGCCCACCTGAGACGTGGGGGAGGGAGGGAGCGCCCTGTGCACTTGGAAAGACTCAGCTCTGTGCGGCTCCGGACGACTTTGGAAAGGTGGTGATGATGATGCCAGTGACGATGACAGTAAGAGCCCGTCTTTCCTGAGCAGGTATGATGGGTTTGCCACTACTGTAGGCACTTTTGTCCACTAACTCAGTGAGTATTCATGACAAACTGATATGGTGGGTGCTAGGTAGTTACTATTCCATTTAAGGATGAGGGAACTGGCTTGGTGCCCGTAGCTCAGAGAGTAGGGCTTCGGCCACATATACCGAGGCTGCTGTGTTCGAACCTGGCCTGGGCCGGCTAAACAACAATGACAACTACAACCAAAAAAATAGCCAGGCATTGTGGCGGGTGCCTGTAGTCCCAGCTACTCAGGAGGCTGAGGTAAGAGAATCGCTTAAGCCCAAGAGTTGGAGGTTGCTGTGAGCTGTGATGCCATGGCACTTTACCAAGGGAGGGTGACATAGTGAGACTTTGTCTCAAAAAAATGGATGAGAGAACCGAGGCCCAGAGAAGTTAGCGAGCCTGCTCAAGGTCACACAGCTCACTGAGCCGTCTGACATCTGAACCTCTTCCCTTACCTACCACCGCCTCCCTCTACCTCCTATGGTGCTGGATGAGGTTGTGTGTGAAGGGTCTGGCGCAGGGCTGGACGCCTAAGCACACAGCAAACGGTAGTGGCACATCACGTGCACCCTGCGGGAGATGTGGGGGTGTCTCCTAGAAGTCACACTCTCACATCTACCAGCAAGGACATACCCGTCTAGGACACTTTTCCCAGCTTGTAGTCCGCTCTCATATCGCCGTAGGACGTTCTGTATCGCGTGACGCTGCTTCTCTCCAGCTGGTAGGAGGCTCCTCTGCAGACCTTGCCTTTGACTGGAACTCCGCTCTTTGCTCAGGTTCTCCGGCTCTGTGGTCTATCAGGGCCTCATCATATACACGGGTGCCACCAGTGGGAACCTCTACCTGGATTTCTTTTGCTCTGCTCTGGTTGAATTCCCTGCAGCCGTCGTCATTCTCGTCACCATTGACCGTGTCGGCCGTCGCTACCCGTTGGCCGTGTCGAACCTGGTGGCAGGCGCGGCTTGCACCCTCATGATTTTCATCCCACATGGTGAGTTGTCCACGTTCATCATTTTCCAAGAATTCAAATCATGGAAATGGTGTCATCACTCTTTAGTAAGCCTTAGTCTTCGACTATTTTTTAAATTTTAAATTGAGGTGTAACATACATGTGATGAACAAATTAGAAGCGTACAACTCAGTTGATATTGGTGCATGTACACACCTGGGCAGCAGGCTCCGGGCAAAGACAAAGAACACATACAGCACCTCAGAAGGTTCTGTCCTGCCCTTCACTGTCAGTAGCCCCCAGCCCCAGCCCTTGCCGACATCATGCTATCCTGACCTCTGTCTCTGCAGATCAGTTATGACTGTTCTTGAACTTCAAATAAATGGAACCATAGCAAATGCACATTTTTTGGTCTCTAATCACACTCCTCATTGCACCTGTGAGATTCGTCCATGTTTTCAGATGAGAGAGTAATTTGTACTTTTTAGAAATTATTAGGTAACACTCATCATTGTGGGACTGTCATACGTCGTGACCATTGCACTGTTGACTGTCACTTGCATAGTTTCCAGCGTGTGCCGCCCCTTGGGATTAAATCCATTCCCGCACTTGTCTCTTTGGTCGGTGGACACCTTCCTTCCCTTGGGTACATGTCCATGAGCGCATTTGCCGGTCACAGGGAGGCAGAGGTTCAGCTGTAGCAGGCAGTGCCAAACAACCTTCCAAAGGGGTCGGACCATTTCCCGCTCCCCAGTAACTTGGGAGAGCTTTGATTGTCATGTGTCTTCTCTGACCTTTCCCTTTGCAGTGGTGGCCATTTTGGTGGGTGTATACTTTCGTCTGTGGTTCTTACAATCCCAGATTATCCAGGCTGAATTTAAATTTAAAGAGGTTAACTCTCGTCACTTTTCATTTGAGTACACACATTTCCTTTCACATTCTTTGTTTCTGGAAATGTTGCTAAATAAATACAAAGGCAGATTTGCTACTATCTCAGTTCTTATTGCCGGTGCAGTGAGTGCCCTTGCGGTGTAATGAGAGGCAGTCTCTCGAGCAGGGCCTGGTGGAAATGTCCCGGGGAACCTGTATTCTCAAGTCCAAGGTTATACAGAGCAGGCTGGAAATACAGAGGTGGGGAAAGAACAGAGAGGATAGGAAAGGGGGCAGAGTGGATCTGAAACAGATTTTTCCCATTTTTCTCTCCCATCTCCCTATTTCTGGAATCTGGGGCAAGATGTGACAAATGGGAAGACTTTTAAAAAGTGACAGCAGTGAGTACCAATAAAGAGGGTGACGGAGGTCTGAGCCTGTTCAGTCCTCATCTGGACAGAGCTCAGGCATTGTCCCCTCCCCAGGAGCCTCCTCCCAGCATCTGCGCCCCACTAGCCTCTCAGTCCTATCATGTCACACAGAGTCATTCACACTCTCCCAGGAAGTGCCCTGGGGCCTTCTACCATGCACATGGCTGGCATGCTTCTGGGGTCTAGAATCTCAGCAGTGGGCAAAGCAGAACAAGATCCTGCCCCTTGGAACTGACATTCTAGCGAGAAAAAGAGAAGGATTACAGGTGAAAGTTACTAAATGCAGAATACAAATGTCTTCATACAGTGATTAAGAAAATGCCATGAAGCCTGTGTTAAACAGTTTGATGAAAATGTTTCAGATTGTATATGAAGTCAGCACATTGTGCCCCATGATTGCACTAATGTACACAGTTATGATTTAATAAAAATTAAAAAAAAAAAAAGAAAAAGAGAAGGATCAGGAGTGGCAGGTGTTAATTCTTTCTCCAGTGGGCAGGGGAGGCCTTAGGAGACCTAAGTGAAGTAGGAATGAGCCGTGTACAAATCCAGGCAGAGTGTTCCAGGTGCGAGGACCTCAGGGTGAGGGAGAGTGTAGCATTGGAGGAACAGTTTGGAATTCTTGGGATTAGATCATGTGAACTGGCAGGGAGTGGGCAGGGTGTGGAGTTAGCTGGGAGAGAGCTAGGCATGGACTTTATTCTTTGGAAATCACTGCTCTGAGTAGGGGGCTGACTTGACCTCACTTCACTTTTAAATGGACACCTCTGGCTGCTGTAACAAGTAGCTCCAGAGGTGCAGAGTGGAGATAGGGCCAGTTCTCTGGGGTCAGGGTGCTATGGACACTACTACATAATAATCAAAAAGCCACTTTTTAGGCTCAGCACCTGTGGTTCAATGGGCTAAAGCGCCAGCCACGTACACCTGAGCTGGTGGGTTTGAATCCAGCCCAGGCCAGCCAAACAACAAAGATGGCTGCAACCAAAAAATGGCCGGGTGCTGTGGCCAGCGCCTGTAGCCCCAGCTACTTGGGAGGTGGAGGCAGGAGACTCTCTTGAGCCCAGGAATTGGAAGTTGCTGTGAGCTGTGATGCCACAGCACTCTATCCAGGGTGATAACTTGAGGCTCTGTCTCAAAAAAAAAAAAGCCACTTTTTAATAAATTTCATGGTACCAGTGGACATTGGACATATATCATTTCTAAGTCTCATGACAACCTAAAAGCTGGGTATAGTTATTTCCACTCTAAAACTAAGGAAACCAAACTGAGATGAAAAATCTTGTTCTTTCCTCTGCATGGTGGAGTCTTCTCAAATGTGTCCAGAGTCTCTCAGGACTGTTTACTGATCCCATGATAAAAGGTCAGCTAAGGCAGCCTTCTGGGACTAGCGGCTTAGCAGTCAGGTACTACCCACATGGCACAGTCCCCCACTGACCACACACTCTCCATGCTTCCTTCCAGACCTACACTGGTTAAAGGTCAGTGTAGCCTGTCTTGGCCGAATGGGAATCACCATTGTGGTCCAAATGATCTGCCTAGTGAACACGGAGCTGTACCCCACCTTCATCAGGTGAGTGCTTGCAAGGGCTCCTCCTGAGAGCTGTGCACCGGCCAGGCTCGGTGAGGACCAGCATTCCTCCCAAGACACCCCCAAGGGTTGGCTGATCAGTCCACATGCCACATGGCATTGATAAGTTAGGACTTCATGCTCAGATAGAGGGGCTGGAAAGCAAAGAGGGGTCTACCCCTAAACATTGCAGGAAATATGAAATGACAGAGAAGTCAGGTCGTGCTCAGTCTAGAGGGCACATAAAGGAAAAGAGGTAGCTAACACAGAGAAAGGAGTGCTGGGTGGAGAGCTGAGAGGCGGGAGGCCTGAGTTCTAACCCTGTCCTCAGAGCTAACTCATCATGCAAACTCCAGAAGCTTCATCGACACCTGGGACCTCATTTTCTTCCACAGTACGTACGGGAGCGATGCACACAGCATTTCTAGACCTGAGAATCTGCTTAGCCCTTAAATTTGTTCCTGAGCATTATGTGTATTATTCCACACTGCATACAAGGCAGCTGAGGTTTAGCAAGGCAGAGAGAGAATCCAATGGTCATACCGCTAGAAAGCGACAGCGCTGTATTCAGAACCACATCTTTCTGGCCTGAGGGCCCGTGTTTTGGGCATCACAGCACATTACTGCTCTGAAAACTGAGGAACTTAAACACAAATGATAGTAAAATACATACAACATAAAATTTTAAGCATGCAATCCAGCAGTCAAGGCCATTCATACTGTGCGCTGTCAATCTCCAGAGCTCTGTGCAGAAACAAAACTCTGTACCTAAAACAATTTCCCATATGCTCCACCCTTTGGCCTACTGCAGCCTCTGGAAAGTCCGTATTTCTGTCCCTATAGTTTTACCTTTCCAGAATGGCTTGTAAATGAAATAACGTGTTGTGTAGTGTTCTGTGTCTGGCTTCTTTCCCTTAGCACAATGGGAGTCACCCACCTTGTTGAACCTCTCAGTATTTCACTACTGCTGAGGAGTATATTTCAATGTGTGAATGGACCACAGTTTGTTTATCCCAGGGGTGGGGAACCTGTGGCTTTAAGGCCCTTAAGTGCAGCCTTTCGACTGAATCTAAATTTCACAGAACCAATTCTTTCATTTTTATTAATACATTTTTGTTCATCTTTTATATTTTTATTTAATTTTTAAAGTAAACATATTTAAAATATCAAAGAATAAAATAATTGTCCATGAAATAATCCTCCCAGATTGATCAGCATGAATAGAACATTAGTTAGTCAGGAGGGTTAAAGTGATGGCTGCTATGCTCATGATTTAGTCCTAAATTCCCCCACCTCATGGGCCCCATTACTGCATGAGGCTGGTTGGCAAGAATTTATGGGGCAAAGTACACCAGTCTGTTACCAGCTTTTGACAACGGTACACTGTTTTTATGTTTGAAGCGGAATTTGTGAATAGTTGCGCAGTGTTTTTTAACTCCATCTGCTTAACTGTCCATCATGTCAATGATGACCAAGAGAACGCTGAAGGAAGAAAATAGATATTTTAACAAGGATTTGGAATAACAATATTGTCTTGTTTCTGCTAAAGGTAAGATGATTTGCTTGCTTTGTGATTCTGCAATATCAACATTAAAGAAATTCAATGCTCATCAGCATCTTTATGCTCATTAAGACCACAGATATTATAAGTTGGAGATGGGTGAAAGGTTGTATCGCAGAAATTCAAAGATGAAAAGCAAAAGGAAAGACAATTCTTTCAAGCAGCAATAGACCTGGAAATAATGCCACTGAGGCAACTTATAAAGTAGCTTATATACTTGGAGAAAAAGGAAAGCTGTTCAGTGATGTAGAAATTGTGAAAGAATGCATTGTTAAAGTTGGAGGATGCTTAGACCCTGATAATGTTTCGAGTACAAACAACTGCCTTTTTCAAGGAGAACCTTACCAGATGGCCTGCATGAATTAGCCTTCAACTTAACGGAAGAAGTCACGCAATACTTCAAAATGAAAATATATATTACATAGTTGTTTTGGATAAATTGACTGATACTACTGACTCAGCCCAGGTTTTATACTTCATTCAGGTCATAACAGAAGATTTACTTTGTTATGAAGAGTTACTCACTTTGGGCACTCTTGTGAATAGAAAATGGGGAATAGATACCTTTAAAAAACTTTCAAGATAAATGTCATGAAGTTGGACTTAATTTGGTAAATTTAGTAAGTGTATGTACAGATGGTACACCTTCCATGACAGGAAAACATGAAGGGTTTATCGCACAGATTAAAAAATGTATTAATGGCCAAATAATCTCATTTCTTTTCACTATATCTTGTATTAGCTAAATCTCTGTGCTAAAGCTACTATTTTAAGTGACACTTTGCAGCAAGTTGTGAGTATTGTTAACATGGCAAGAAAATAGATATTTAACAAGGATTTGGAATAATGGCATAGTCAATTTTGTGAGATGCTGAAGATGAAGGATGAGGTATTCAGTGTAGATGTGCCAGCTCATTCTAAGGTGTGCTAGCTATCACAGAAACAGGTGTTAGCCAGCTTTTTATTTTTGTTTATTTATTTTTTTTGAGACAGAGCCTCAAGCTGTCACCCTGGATAGAGTGCTGTAGCATCACAGCTCACAGCAACCTCCAATTCCTGGGCTCAAGTGAGTCTCCTGCCTCTGTCTCCCAAGTAGCTGGGACTACAGGCGCCCGCCACAACACCCAGCCATTTTTTGGTTGCAGCCATCATTGTTGTTTGGCGGGCCCAGGCTGGATTCGAACCCGCCAGCTCAGGTGTACGTGGCTGGTGCCTTAGCCCTTTGAGCCACAGGTGCTGAGCCAGCCAAATTTTTATGTCTGAGAGAACAGATTGTTACATTTTATGAAGAACAGGAATCAGTGAATCATTGAAAGAAGATTTCTGTAGAAATGCTGCCTTTCTGTGTGATACTATGTAAAATCGAAATGGCTTGAATATTTCTTTGTAAGGTAAAACTAAGTCTGTATATGATATGTGACCAAAAAATCCAAGATTTCAAAAACAGATTTTTTTTCAAAACACTTCTTCAAAAGGAAATTTTGGATGGCTATTTTCTACAATTAGCAAAGATCATTGATGAGCAGGGTGATACATACCAATCATTTGAAGAATAAGCAGGTGTTATAGACCTATCAATTGGAGAATACAATAAAAAGTTCACTGACTTTGAGGATCCTGACATCTCAGTCAAATTAGCATTTCATCTTCACCTAAAGCACCTAAAGAAATATGGATGGAATTGATAGAGCTCTCCATAAATGACATTTTAAAGTCATTGTTTAATGCTAAGAAAGATCCAATAGAAATATGGAAAAATACTGTAAAATACCCACACTTTTGGCAGCATGCCCCTCAAATGCTGCCTTGGTTATCAACTACTTATTGCTGCAAATCTACATTCTCCTACCTAATCCAAATCAAGATGCCTTTAAAGTCACAAATGACTGATACCCATCTAGAGGATGAACTGAAACTGTAGACTCCCTCCTGCAACCAGATAGTAAATGCTTTCCAACAAAAAGCAGACACACGAAGTCATTAAAAGGTTAGTTAACTTTAAAATTAATGAGTAGTTTTAATTTTTTGAAATTATTAAGTACATAGTAGATTAGATTTTTACAAAACAATGTACCTTTTTAATATACCTAATTGAAGTTTCTTGAATGTGGCCTTATTTGATTACAGCTAAATTAATGGGGCTTCCAACATGGTTTGTCCATTTACCAGTTGAGGTACATTTGTTTCCTGTTGGAGCGATTACAGAGCTGTCATAAACGTTCAGGTACAAGTCTTTGAGTGGACACACATTTTCATTTCTGTTGGGTAGAAACTTAAGAGTAAGATTGCTGAGCCACATGGCAAGGGAGTGTTTATGAGAAAAGTCAGTTTTCCAAACTGGCTGCTGTATTCCGGCTCTTCCACCTGCCATGTGGAAGAGCTCCAGTTGTTCCACGTCCTCAGTGGTGGTTGTGATCGTCAGCTTTCTAAAAGTTGCTCTGGGAGGTAGAATAGAACAACTGGTATTCTGTTCTGGTATTATTGGGACTTCACTTTTTCATCATTACTAAGAATGTTGAGTGTCTTTGCATGCACTTACTGCCTTCTGTATTTTATTTATTTATTTATTTAAGACAGAGTCTCACTATGTCGCCCTCGGTAAAGTGCTGTAGCGTCACAGCTCACGGCAATCTCAAACTCTTGGACTTAAGTGATTCTCTTGCCTCAGTCTCTCAAGCAACTGGGACTACAGGTGCCCACCAAAACTTAGTTTTAAATGAAGATAATTTTAATTATAAAAGTAACCACTTTATTTAAATTTTTAAAATTGCCATTGTTTTAACTTGGCCCTTGTAAGAATTTGGCATATCACCGTAAACTCCTTTTTTCCTCTGTATAAACTGGTTCTTTTCCCTTTCTCATCACACTATGGTCTCTAATAACCATTCCAGCTCCCCAGTCTCACCTGACACCTGTAGGAGGCCAGAAGATGTGACCATGACCCCAATTTTCTCTTTCCTTCCAGTTCCACCATTAGAAGGCCATGCCTAATGGCCTTAGATTCTCGTTTGTAAAAAATTGTTTGGACTAAGTACAAGGAGATGAAAGCAAATTAAAGCAAAAACTCTATATTTGGCAGTTCTGAGCCCAGAGTCTAAAACAGCCGGACCAAATAATTCCATTGTCATGTCCACCGTACCCTAGAGACTGACTCAAAATGTAAACCATCAAAGGTACTGAGTGCCTGGCTCTCTTTGGAGAAAGGCTAAGTAACCCATCTCTGAGGAGCCCTGCACCACTCACTGCATAGAGTGCCTGCTAGACAAGGGTTCCCTGTGACAGGGAGAGAAGCTGAACATCCAGGGAGAGCTCAGGTGAGACAGTCATGCAAGTCCCAGTGTTTTTAATCAATTGAATAAATCCTAAACCACAAGAAGAGACAGTTTCTATTATTTTGTTACTTTTTAATCACTCCAAATTCAAACGATTTCTATTTCAACCCTTTTGGCCTTGGCTTTGTTCATGAGAAACTTCAGGGTTGGACAACTAGCCTCTTCTGACATGAGCAGCTTGTGCTATAAGAGCATTCACTAGGCGTCAATACCTGCTACCTGGTTTAAAAATGCTTTATTTTTATCTCCTCATTATATTTGAGTTTCTTTTTTTAAAGGTAAATGAATTTTATTTATTTTTATTTAAACCAGGCAAACTATTGTTATTAATATTCAGACAAATAAAACACATTTTTCTATGAATATCTGCATGATGAGCTTCTTGAAAACAGGGACCGCATGTCATTCTTCTCTGTATCTCATGAAACTGCTGTACTAACCAATCCCTGAATGAGTAAAGTATAGTACAACCTCCATCGTTGACCACCTCCCTAAGTTGACCTAGTTTTCATAGACTGGAATGCACCACATGTACTCAATGGAAGTTACTTATGTTTGCCACCTCTGTATGTTGACCAGTTTGTTACAGAAGTTCTGCTGTGTTACAAAAACCTGCATTTTAAATCAGGGACCAAGTTACCTACTTCTCCTAGCTTCTTTGTGTTTATTGATATTTCTTCCTTTTTAATATTTATTTTCTTAAAGCAGTAAAAAATAATGGTGTCTTTTCTTGCTCCTCTAGCTAGTAGGAGAATGAGATAAAAATGCAAATGTCATTTTTAAAACTAGGTTAACCCCCAAAGACAACATATAAGAGGAAGGGCTACCTAATGCAGTGAGGTCTAAGAGGGTCTAAGAAGATTCCAGAAAAGGCACCTCTGACAGCAAATTGTAGAACAGGCCAGCAGTTTTCCTAAGTAGAGAGCACACCTTGAAGGGGGCAGCCAACTATCCACTATTTAGAGGAACAGAATGGGTGTGTGGGCTAGAAGTGTAAGTTCCCTCCCCTGACTTCACGTGGCTGAAGGTGAAGTGGAGCAGCCCAGGCTATAAGAGAAAAGAGGAAGGGAGGTCCAGACAGCCACCACTGAGGGTGGGGGAAGAGAGCGGTTCCACACTGGCAGCCCCTGTCCAGACAGGCGCCACTGAGGGTGGGGGAAGAGAGCGGTTCCACACCTATCAGCCCCTATCCATCTGGAATAAGGAAGCTTAAAGCACCTAACCGTGTACAACCTTAGTCACTAAGAGAATTTCTATAAGCCCAGAACATGGTCTGGCCCCTTCACAAACCCTTCTGAAAATGGTCGATACAGGAAGAACCTTCACAAACCCTTCTGAAAATGGTCGATACAGGAAGAAATCACAGTGTTAAAAGATGAATTACAAACAAACAACAATTCACTCAGAAGCTGTACAAACATGAAAACAAAAAAGGAGGAAAGAGCAGGAAAAGCAAAAGGCAAATGGATACTCACCCGGAAAAGATCATCACAGAGCAGATGAGAGCTGCAACCGAACATACTACTGAAGAATGAAAAATATAAATACAGCGTCTCTATAAAATAAGAGTCTGGAGCAGAGACGTAAGTTCCTGGGGGAATATGTGGCAAGACAATAGAAGCTGAAATTGGCTCAGGAAAGAAACAAAAAATAAAACTTAACGACTTGAGAAATACTTGCATTTAAGAAATGAAAACCAATTGGAAAGCAGTACAAAGGAGAGTATAGTGAGGGAACACCCAGACCCGGCTAAGAGCTGCAAAGTAAAAAGGAAACAAGCAAAGGGTTTCCAAGAGAATATATACAGAGGGTGCAAAAAAGTGTATACACATTTTAAGAAAGGAAAAATTGTATTAAAATTGTAATAGTCATCATGTTTGACTTCTACAATTAAAAGAGATGTAAGATACAATATATACACTAACAAACATTAGTATATATTGAGTATTACAATTGTAATAATTTTTTTCTTTCTTAAAATGCATTTAATTTTTTTGGGCATGGTGTTTGTGTGGGTGTGTATATATATGTATATGTATATATGTTCACCAATCTACAATGTATATCCCAAAGAAGATAATTAAAAAACTTCAAGAAAACATCTGAAAATAAAAGACTGCTTGAATCTATAAATTAAAGGGACATGTGCAACAGGAAAATGTTACCCAGTGAACAAAACTGACATATTTTCACTAAGTTACTAAACTTCAAAGATATGAAAAGACTGATCGGGCAATCAGGCTGAAAGTTGCAGTCTCCCATACAGAGAGAAAGTCAAATTAGTATCATTCAGTGAAGACAGTAAAACAATGCCTGCAATGACCTCAAGAAAATAAAGTGCAACTCAGTGAATATAAATTTACTGATTTTATAAGGATTTATTGTAGGGAGTAAGAAATTACCTAAATGGTTGCAACAGTACAACCTTATAAGTAAGAACAAAAGGATATTTTCTGATTTGTTGTTCCTCATTTAACCATGTTTTTGAAACAAAGCTTAAGATTATTTTTAGGAATACGAAATCCAGCACTATATAAGATAAAATTTACAATGGCTGGCATGCAATCAAAAATTACCAGGCATATAAAGAAGCAGGAAAAGAGAACCTATCTCAAGAGAAATGAATCAATTCAACCGACCCAGAAGTGACCCAGAATAAGTATACAAGAAACATTAGAACATTTATTATAGGTATACTCTGTATGTTCAAGAACTTAGAAGAAAGATCAAACAAACATTTTAAATAGAGACATGGAAATATATTAAGCTGCTAGAGGTGACGATACAACATTTGAGATGAAAACTGTGCTACATGAGTTAACAGCAGATTCAACATTATAGAAGAGATTAGTAAACTTGAAGACAGCCTTAGAAACTATCAAGAATAAAACACAGAGAGAATCAATGAGCTGTGGGATAATCCCAATACATGTAATTGGAGTCTGTAAAGGAGAGTAGACATTAACAAGGAGACAGAAAAAATATTTGAAGAAATAATGGCCAAAATTTCTGCAAATTTGATAAAAACTACATGTGCACAGACTGAAAAATCTCAATAGTTTCCAATACAAAAGCATTAAAAAAGGCACATTATAAAAATATTAAGCATTCTGACAAAAAAGACACATCACCAATTGGAGCAAAGACAAGAAATGACAGCAAATTTCTCATTAGAAACAATGCAAACAAGAAGATGGTGGAACAACTTTTTGTAAGTACTGAAAGAAAAAAAACCAAAAAACCCTACCAACTTAGAATCCTTGACCCAGCAGAAATATCTTTCAAAAACAGATAGAAAATAAAGACTTTTTCAAATATAGAAAACCTGAATTTATTATCAGCAGCTCCGCATTCCAGGCAGTATCAGTCTTTACAGTCTTTTAGAAAGAAGGAAAACACTATTAGATGGAAATACGGATCTATACTCTCAAAAATATGAAGAACACTAAAAATGGCAACTACATTGGGCAAATAGAAAGAAATAGTTATTTTTTATGTTTATTTACTTTAAAAGACAATTAACTGTTTTAAGCAAAGTTAAGCAAACTTTTTATGTTATGAGCCAGATAGCAAATGTTTTAGGTTTCATGGGTCACATATGGTCTCTGTTGCATATTCTTCTTTCTTTTTAAGAAAACCTTTAAACAAGTAAAAGCCATTCTTAATTTAAAGTCTATAACAATGCTGTATTTGATCTGTGGGTTGTAGTTTGCCAACCAAAGCAAAAATAATAATGTGTTGTACAAAGGCAGGGAGTGAAGAAATGTCGTGAACTACTGTAAGGTTCACATACAATTCATGAATGTTGTTATATCATTTGAAGATAGACTATGATGAGTAAAAGATGTGTGCTTTAAACCTAAAGCAAAAGTTAAAAAACATAATAGTTATAGCTATCAACAAAGCAGGTAAAATGGAATCACATAAAAATACTCAATTTATAAGGAGGCAGAAAAAGAGGAAAAGGGTAACAAAGGACAAAGGGACCAAAAGAAGATAAATAGCAAGATGATATATTTAATCATATGACAATAATAAGAAATATAAATGGTCTAAACACCCCAGTCAAAAAGGTAGAGATTGTCAGATTGGACAAAAAAGGTAAGACCCAACTACATGCTGTCTACAAGTAACTCACTTTAAATATAAGGGGAAAGATAGTTTAAAAGTAAAAGAAAGGAAAAGGATATTCCATACTAACATGAATCAAAAGAAAGTTAAAGAGGCCATACTCTTATCAGACAGAATAGATTTCAGACTAAAGAATATTCCTAGGGATCAAGAGTGTCATTTCCTGTAGATGGTTTTTCTACATGTTTCCCTGCTAGCCGTCTTTGTCCTCTATTCCTTAAAGCCTCCTATTAACACTTCCTGATCTCTTCATGAATATCTGGTCCCTTAGTGAAGTTCTTTCCCCTCCAGCTCTTAACATATGCTCTGTGCAACTTATTAGGTGGAAACAGTGACTGATCAGAGTTTAAATCTCATTCTCCCAGGAACATTCTCCTCTCAGCAGAGACCAAAGCTTTTACAGAAAAGAAACTTAAAAGTTAGAATTTCAATAATTAACCTTGTCTTCTTCAACAGTTCCCAATTTAGCACCAGAGTGTCTTTATCAACACTGTAAATCCCCCACCCACCAAAAGGTACCAGTGCTAGAGGCTAGAATCCACTCCCTGCCCCTTCCTTGGGAATCTATGCTTAAGGACTGTTACCCTGCACAAAGCATCTTTTCTCTGGGTCACATGAACAAGGAACCACATTCATTGACACACTAGATTAACCAAGAGCTCCAGTGACAGACCCTTCATTATAATTAGTCCCCCTTCCTTTCCTTTCTTCCCACGTATTTCCTCTAAGGATCATTTCCTGGCCGTCAAGATGATGACTTGGTTAGTCAGTCTCTCTTGGCTTGACCACGCTCCCAGGGTTCTAGGGCTGGGACAAGCGCTGATCCTACTAGAGCCAGTCACCCCCGGACATTGTGCTTTCCTCACAGGTGATGAAAGGTCCTGGTCCTGGGACAGGAGTGAGGTAAAAGTGAGATGTAGAGCAGGTTACACAGGTTATTGTTATCTTCTTCTGGTATGTGGCATTTTTTCAGAAATTATATACTGAGAGCTCAAATTTTGGAAATGTAAAGTGGAAGGCTCGCTTCTGCAGTTGCATGGGCAATTGGTGGCTCATGCCAACTTTCACTCTAGCCCCCATGGCCCTCTGGGTTCCTAAGCCCTGGACACCCACAGCTAGCTGTGATTATGGGCATTGTGTCTGCCCTAGGACCAGGTTAACATCTGTAAAAGTGAATCACAGACATGTAATTATTATTATTATTATTTATTTTTATTGTTGGGGAATCATTGAGGGTACAAGAAACCATGTTACACTGATTGCATTTGTTGGGTAAAGTCCCTCTTACAATCATGTTTTGCCCCCAAAAGGTGTGGCACACAGCAAGACCCCACCCCCCTCGCTCCTTTCCTCTCTCTGCTCTTCCTTTCCCCACCCCTTTCTCGATTCTTGCTCTCTCTGCTCTCCCCTTCCCTCACCCACCGTGTCATTAATTGTCCTCATATCAAAATAGAGTACATAGGATTCGTGCTTCTCCATTCTTGTGATGCTTTACTAAGAATGATGTGTTCTACTTCCATCCAGGTTAATACAAAGGCTGTAAAGTCTCCATTTTTTTAAATGGCTGAATAGTATTCCATAGTGTACATATACCACAGTTTGTTAATTCATTCCTGGGTTGGTGGGCATTTAGGTTGTTTCCACATTTTGGCGATTGTAAATTGAGCCGCAATAAACAGCCTAGTGCAAGTGTCCTTATGATACAAGGATTTTTTCCCTTCTGGATCGATGCCCAGTAATGGGATTGCAGGATCAAACGGGAGGTCTAGCTTGATGAACACAAATTTTTGACCACTTCTCCAATAGAATGCTATGGTCTTTTCTCCCTCCCTTGAATCTGGGTTGGCCCTTGTGACTGGTTTAACCGATGGAAGTAATACTATTCTGTGGTTGTTCTAGGCCTTAAAGAGGCCAGACACCCTCTGTTCACAGTCTTAGGGGGCTGCCTGCTGCCATGTAAAATGTCCGATACACTGAAACTGCCATACTGTGAGGAAGGCCAAGCTAGTCATCAGGCAAGGCCACATGAAAAGAAAGAGAAAGATACTGACTGTTGCCCAGCTGTTTTTGTCATCTTAGCCCAAACACCACACATGTGAAGGCAGAAGCCACTGGGACATTCTTGTCTCTGCCTTACATTTCGTCCCTGTCTCAGGTTTCAAGTAGCCCTCTAACGCCATCCCTCTTGCTCATCACCTAGATGCCTTCTGCTAGTGGGAATGCAGACAACAGAGGCCTCATAGGAATAGTATGGCTTATTTAGTTTTCCGAAGAAAATCTCCAGGTGTGTGTATGTGAGCATATGCATGTGCATGGTGTTAAGATGTGCAAATTCTTACCCATAAACCTGTTACCTAGATCTTTAGGTGGGAAGCCCTAAATAGATCTGTTTCTGATTTGGGTTACAGAACCCCAGAGCCATGATGTCCAAAAGTCAGAGGTCACCTCAATCAAGAGACAGCAAAGCCCCAGGAAAACATAATACACTTCATTGTACTTTATTTCCAAAATCACCCAATTTTATTCTTTTGCCTGGCCTTATTTAAAAGTTCTTCTTATAGACATTTTTATTGCTTTTCTGACAAAATTATTTTTTTTGACAAAATTATTTTATTAACCATGGCTAATTCACGTACCACTTGGTCTCTACTGATTACATTAATATCTCCTACTGTTCAGTAACTGGGTGCCTTTAGTGACTATCACCAGAGGGTGCTGTTAAGACCCTAAATTGAAAAGCCAAAATTCCCCAGATCTGAATTCAGGATGTTCTGCTTACAACCTGTGGGATCTTGGGCAAATTATTTGATTTCTCTAGTTCTAAGTTTTTTCATCTGAAAATGTGGAAAATAAAGTCTATCTCTTCATTAAGTTACTGTGAGCATTAAATGAATTAATGCATGTCAAACACTTAGCATGGTGTCTGGCACAAGTATTAACTACTATTGATATTACCATAACCAGCAAGGATGGGGCACTGCTGTGTTCTGAATGGTTGAACCACCTTAGAATCTGCTGGGTCTCAATGTCAATGTGGTGTGTTGGTTTTTGTCTTAGATTGGGCTCCCCAGAAGCAGGTCTTAAAATAAGGATTCACTTAAAGTAATTTATTAGACATGTGCTCAGGCAAAGTCCATAGGGGAGTAGAAAAGCGAGACTGGGAAGGGAAGTGGATGAGTCCAGGGTGAGATATGAAGCAGAGGATTCTCTGTTCATGCAGCAGAACCCAATCCTAACAAAACCATGTCTCACATTCACAGCCCTGTAGCTGAGGTCCTTAATACCTTAATATTACCATAAGTATCTTTTATTGAGCAAATGCCATGAGCCAGGCACTGTGCCAACTACTTTATCTCATCCAATTTTTTTAAACAAGTGATGAGCTATTCCTTCCTAAAAGGTCCTAACAGGTAAATGACACATTGAAGTTTTTGTCCGGTTTATGTAAATATCTCATGATGTTTAGTTCATTCAATTCTGCAAAAGTGTCCCCAGATACTTTTGTCTAAATAGTGGTTGAGAAGATACGCACATTTACTTATAAATAATTGGCAGACACACACTTCTCTAATGCAGTGAAAGCTACAGCAGGCTTATGTGCGATAATTGCAGATTCTTTGTTAAGTGAAGTTAAAAAGGTGTAATTAAAATGTGGCTTGAAGGCCTCTGGACCCGGCCAGGCCTTAGCCAGCGATGCCAGCCTGTCTCCTGCTCTGCACCAGTTCTTACCCATCAGCCACAGTTCGCAGCACCAAGCTTAAGGTAACTAGGCTCAGGGGGAAAGACTGTCACTGGATTTGTTGTTCCTGCGTGGCTGTAGGGCTGACAGTGAACTACACTTGCCAAGCTTTTACCAGCAGCAACATTAGGAAACTACTTTATAATTCCATTTCTCAGATGAGAAAACTGAGGCCCAAAGAAGTAATTTCCCTAAAGAAGCAAAGCTTGAATCACACCTAAACTTGTTAAGTCCAGGGCTGATGCTGGCCATGACCACATCTTAATAAGACAGCCCCTTATTTGAAACTTGTCCCTGCTGCATCTGGGGGCTGCTTCTTTCTGGAATAACAGCCCCGTTCAGCTCCAGGATCCAAATTCCATTTCTTCCGAGCTCACCCTCAACCCCCCCACCCCGCCGCCACCACCACCAACCCCGAGAGTTCCTGGGATCCACGCGGCCGGGGCAGTGTCCTCCTGCCTCGCCCAGCATCTGGTGGGTAAGGGAGGACTCCTCAGGCGTGGCCTGGCTTTGGGTACCCCCTCCCCCGTGGCAGGGCAGGGCAGGGCCCGCCTCCAGGAGGCGGGCTCCACTATTGATCCCCAGCGCCCCCCGCAGCCACCTCTGCCGAGAGATGCAATTTACCACCAGCGGGAGGTCACCGCGGAGGAGCCAGCCGCCTGCGCTTTCATGCCGCTACAAAAGCCATTTAAATGGCTGCTTTCATCAGTGGAGGGAAGCGGCAGAAGCCACCGCCCGCGAGCCCTGGAGCCTCCATGCTTGTCCCCGTGGGCTCGGAACGGCGGGACCTTCTGCTGCCCCTCGGCGCACTGGGCAGAGGCTGGGCAGGGGGCAGAGCTCCACGCGCGCCTAAGCGCGTCCCTCGCTTGTAGCAGCGGCTGAACTGCAGGACCCTTCATCGCCACGCCCATCTCTCAGAGGGAAACCGGCAGGCTGAGCGGGTTAAATGACTTGGCCAAGGTTTCACGGATGGAAGTAGCAGAATGTGAGTTTAAATTCGGGTAGTCCAAATCCCGAACCAACTGTGTGAATCACCGGGTGACTCTGCAGCACCCACATTTTGATAAAGATAAGGCGGTTACTTGAGTCTCAAAAGCCAGCTGCACAGGAATCACGCTGGGGACTTCACCGCCACAAAGATCATGGGCCCACACTGCCCTTCGCGCTCTGGTCTGCCTGCTAATTACTGCCTATGCCTTTGTGTGGTGTTAGTCGCCCTTTGTGTGGGGCTTCAGCTGAGTCGTTTGTTGGTTCATTCACACTGTGTCATCCCACACGCTTTTGCACCAGGAGCACGGACCTGGGCGACAGGCTGGCGGTGGCGTGTGGACATAAGATGCCTACAGTCTAGCTAGCGGAGGTGATAGACAAGTAAACGATTCTTTTTTTTTTTTTAATTTTTATTAAATCATAATTGTGTACATGACATGCAAACGATTCTAATACAGGGTAAACGGGTAGTGAAAAGGGAAGAAAGGAAGGAGGGCTGCCTAGAGGAGGAGGCCTCTAAGTCAAATCCTCCTGCCTCGGCCTCCCAGAGTGCTGGGATTACAGGAATGAGCCCCCGCACCTGGCCCACTTCTCTTTTTCTATGACTATCTTGAGAAAAGAGTAGCAACAGCAGGGGTGGCAGGTGGGATGTCCCTTAGTAACATTATTATGTGTGTGCTTGAAACAAGTCTGGTTGTTCAGGGTACAGTAAGTCCTAAAGTTGTCAATAGATTCTTGGAAACTGCGACTTTAAGCACATTGACATGTTATGAAACCAATTTTGCCATAGGCTGATTGATACGAACAAAAGTTAAGTTACTATAGCATATTTCTGGTCACAAAACCATCGCCAACCTTTTGAACAAATAACCCAAAACATTTCTAATATTAAACATGGAAATAAATGTAAGCAATAAATTCACTTAAAAAAATGATCTGAAGGATGAGTAGAAATTATCCAGGCGAAGTGCTGGGGGGGCCTAACGTTGCCACCCACGAAACCTCCCCACCTCCTCCTCCTAAGACTAAGACACAAAGGATCTGGTTAGCCCTACTCCCGGAAGTTCTGCCAAAGAATCTTAACTCCCCCACCCCAAGCTGTGCAATTTGCCCACACCCTATTCCCCATATAAAAGGAGTCTAGCTACCCCAGAGCACAGACACCACCTTTGCACTGCCCAAGTGGTTTACCCTTCCCTTTTGATGAAGCTGGCCTGAACAACCCCTCTCTGGTCTCCTCACTGGGCACCACCAGTTACACCTCTCGCAAGGAAGAATCCAGAAATGTTTCCTGCTGGCGGCCAAGCCTTCTAGCACTTTGGCAGACCGAGGAGAAAGGATCCCTTGAAGCCAGGAGTTTGAGACCAACAACATGGTGAGAGCCATCTCCATAAAAAGAGGAAAAAGAAAGGATAAAAAAGGAAAAGTCCAGGCAGAGGGAACAGACCCAAGGATGGGCAGAAGAACCACCCAGGATCTTAGTCATCAAGATGCACAAGAGGAACCAAGCCAAGATCTAAGACTGAGGCACAGAGTTAGAGACGCCCAGGAATGGCCTCCACACTTTCCATCATCCCATCACCTCTGTTCTTTGAGATGGACAACCGAGGTTGTCTCAGTCTTAGGCAAAGCAGTGTGCAAGTACAGCTTGGACGTGCCCTGCCTTCTACACAGGAAAATCTGAGGCCCCTCTGGAGAGAGGCTGTGTAGTGAGATGAAGGGGAACAGCTCACAATGGGCCTTGCAAACCAGGTTGGCTTGTTTGGCCTTTCTCAGACAAATGGCAAAAGGCAAGTCACTAAAGAGCTTAATGACAGGAGACCTGACCAGATTGTCGCTTTATGGATCCAGTGACCGCCCGGCTTCCTTCAGGCAGTTACTAGGAAGCCTGGGGTAACAAATGAATGCATCTTAGATGACACGTCATACATGCTACCCCGGGGGCAGGGGTGGGGAGGAAAGGGTAGTGAAGGTGGTCTCTAAAAAGTCCAGGGAAGGAGAGGATGTTTCTGCCCACATCATCCCGCTGGTCTGTTGGCACTGTTGCCCCCGGAGCAGGACCTGAGGGAAAGACTCAGGTCAGAGCTGCCCTCACTGTGCCAGCCTTTCCCCAATCGTTTCAAGCTGCCTCTAACCCTTCTCCTTACAGAGCCCCCCCACAGCCCCACTTCCCATCCCTCACCACCCCACCAGCCGGGCGCCGGCTCCCTCAGCTTCCCCTCTGCACAGGATTCCCCGCCCTCCTCCTGCTCTCGGTCTAGCTGCAGCTCCGCCTCCCAGGAGCAGCTCCTCTTCTCATTAGAGTCTGACTTCTCTGTCTGTGCCCAAGATTCCTCACCAGCCTGGGCTTTCCATGACAACTCAGTCCCACTGTTGTCCCTGCTCTCCCTCGGGTCTTCAATATGGTCTCATACCCCCCTCCCAGAAGCATACTTAAGTTTCCCCGAGCCAAGCAAAGGCCCCTTCCCCTCACTCTTGCCACTGTCTTTCTCCCCCTCGTCTCCTCTACTGCAGCATTCTTCTCCAAAAGAGCAACCTCTGTTCAGGGCCATGCTTTCTCATTCCAGGGCAATTTGTGTAACACCAGCAAGGGTGCCATGCCTTAAGCATTTCCTGTCTTCCTGGTTCTGTATCACTTTATATACGTGAGCCATTCATTTCTCATACAACCATGTGATTCTGATTGTCCTCATTTTACAGACAGGGAAACTGAGGCTTGGGGAGGGAGAATGAAGTGAATTGCTCAGTCGTACTTCACGTCTGTCTCTACCCACTCTGCTGCACACCTCTCCTCTGTCCTAGTGAACTCTCCACGTGGGCAGCCACTTGTCTTATCGCTTGCAGTACCCCTCGTTTATTGGGGGCACTTGATAAATATTTGGTGGCTGAATGAATGTTCAAACACTTTAATGACTTTTCCCCAGCTCGTCTAGAGACCTTTCCTGCGAAGTTTTATAATTTAGTCATAAATACATTTGGTAGTAATGTTATATATATCATTGTGTCTCATAATCCCAAAATTACTTTATGAATTAAATATCTTGAAAAATAGAGCAAAATTTAATATAATACTAAAGCCATCTCCCACATCTTTATTCTTGCTGTCAAAATGCCAATGCCTTCTTAAACAGGAGAGAACACCGACTACATATTAATTCGATGTAGCTCATGAAGTATATTCAGACATGCATAATAAAAAACAAGAAAAAAATGAGGAGACAAAAATAATTAAAAGAGATGAATTTAGTCAATCCTGTACAAAATGCTACAGGTCTGCAAATATTTATTGGAAGAAATATACACATTCAAGAAAGGTTAGTGAGAGAAAAAAAGACAGCCACAAGAATAAAATAGTCCAGATTTAGAAAATGTTATGGAGAAATAAAAAAAAGAGGTTAGAAACTCCTTCGTGCAAATTGAAGAAAATGTCCTTATATTTATATAAATAAGCAACAGGACGAACTGGCTTTCAGTAAATTAGTTGGTGTCGATCAGAATGGGTTAGGTTCTGCTGCAGTAACAACCCCTACACCACAGTGGCTTAACACAGCCAAGCTTATGTCTTGCTCAGTCCACATTTCTGTTACAGGTAGGTAACTTCCATGTTTTCTTAATGCTTGGTTGGTGGCACAGCCTCTGTGTGGAATATTACTCAGAGTTTGTAAACTGTGTACCAGCTTTAAGTGGTTCTGCTTAGAAGTAACACAAGTTATTTCAGCTTACATCTCATTGACCAGGGCAAATCTCAGGGCACTTGACCTGATCTCAGCAGGGCAAGGATATCTAATCTCCTTCGGGAAGGGGAAGCACAAAACAACCCTCCACTTTAAAGTTTATGCAAATTGTTTTTGGGTAAATAGTTAATTCCTTACTTCCTTACCTACAAACATTCCTTCCTTTAGGTCACAAACTTGACGTACATAAAACTGCTGGGGAATGAGTTAAATGTAGGTTTCTGGTATTTACCTTGAGAGAGTCTGAGTCAGGAGATCTGGGACAGGTCCCTGTCTTCTTCAGGGGATCTGTGTGGTCACTACATGGGATCTGTTTAGTTACTACAGGTAACTTGGATGTCTGACAGTATCGTATAGGAAGCATTTTGGGAAAACAGACTTAATCACAGATGAAACTTGCTCTCAGATCTCTCTCACACCAAAAGAGAGAGTTCTTTATTTCTCCTTCAAATGCAGGCAACCAAAAATCCTCAAAATGTCAATGACTTAAATAAGATAGAAATTAATTTTTCTCTTGCAATAATAAGAAGTCTTGAGATAAGAAGTTTGGGACTGGTCATGTGATTTCGTGGTCATCAAGGACTCAGGTTCCTTCAGTCTTAAGGCTCCACTATCCTTATTTAGTCCATCACCTCATGGCCCAAGATAGCTGCTTGTGTTTAGCCATTACATCTACATTCCAGGCAGCCCAAGGAAGGAAGGGTAAGGAAATGAGACGCTTTGAAATCCTGTCCAATGCTTCGTCTTGTGTCTCATTGGCCACAATATAATCACGTTGGCCATATCTAGCTGCAAGAGAGGATGGAAGATGGTCTTTTATTCCAAGAGGCAATAAGCCACATTAAACATGCATTCAAGGGGAGGAGGAGGGAAAGAAGAAAGGAGAGGAGGAAGGAGGATTGGCAAACTCTCACCTAATGGGCACAATGTAAGGGTATACGGCACACCCCTAGGTGAAGGACTCAACTCAACTTGGGCTTTACCTAAAAAATGCAAACAATGTAACCAAATCATTTGTATCCTCATGTTAATCTGGAATTTTAAAAAAGAGGAAGCGTGAATTCCTGGAAGTCTCTGCCATACTGCTCCTCACCTTCCTGCAGCAAACATCAGCACTGACGCCACTAGACTTGTGGGCCTCGAAGGCTGGTTTCTCCTCTTTCTCCTGTGCCTCAAAGCTTATTTCTCAGTTTTCTGCTCTTCTTGCATAGAGGTGATATGTTAGCCACATCCAACAAAAAGACCTGTTTTGTTTAGCCCATACAGGTTGCTCTTATTATTTTTAATTAGTTTTCAACATTTAAAAATCAAGCTGTTTCATGTGGGAATCCAGATTACTGAATGCTCTTTTAAAAAGTAATTGGGGCCTGGCACATTGGCTCACACTTATAATCCTAGGACCTTGAGAGGCTGAGGCAGGAGGATTGCTTCAGGCCAGGAGTTTGAGACCAGCAATAACATGAGATCCCATCTTTACAAATTTTTTTTAAAAATTAGCCAGTGTTGGTGGTGCACTGGTAGTCTCCTCTACTCAGGAGACTGAGGCAGGAGAATCACATGAGTCCAGGAATTCAAGGCTACAGTGAGCTGTGATTACCACTAACAGAACAAGACCCTAGTTCAGAAAAAAAAAAGGATTTGGAAGATCTATTCAACTAGACCCACATTCCTTTGTGGCCATAGCCAGCTTAGTCAAGTAGAGCTGTAAATGAATTATGTGACTGCTAGCACTCCCTGTGTCCACTACTTAGGCTACTGGATCAGTAACCCTGGAGAACCACATTCTTAGCTTCTTAGTTTCTTAGATGCCAACGTAAGTCACAATGCAGTCATGATGTCTTTCCTAAATTTCGATGCTGCATTTCTAACATCTGTTACCCCTTCCTGCTCCTGAGACTATTTTGATGTGGCCTCGGATTCTGCTACGATTCTGTGGCCCTCCAGTGAGGTACTTAATCTCCATAACTTTTTAACACATATGTTAAAAAAATAAATAAATAAGAATAAAAAATAGAGCTGTTATAAGACATGAACATCATGAACCTCCTGGTAGGGTGCCTTGAGATGAACACAACATCATGTCAGTGGTATTCTTAGTAAAAATCCATAACCTCAATTTAATCATAAGAAAACACCAGATAAACCCAGATGGAAAAGCATGGTACAAGATAACTGGCCAGAGCTACTCAAAAGTGTTGAGGTTGGCTGGGTACAGTGGCTCACACCTATAATCCTAGCACTCTGGGAGGCCGAGGCGGGTCGATTGCTTCAGGTTGGGAGTTTGAGACCAGCATGAGCAAGAGCCTGACCCATCTCTACTAAAAACAGAAAAACAAGTGGGGTGTTGTGGTGGGCGCCTGTAGTCCCAGCTACTTGGGAAGCTGAGGCAAGAGGATCACTTAAGCCCAAGAGTTTGAGGCTGCTGTGAGCTGTGCTAATACCATGGCACTCTACCCAGAGCAGCAGAGTCAGACCCTGTCTCAAAAAAAAAAAGTTAAGGTCATGAAAGAATCTGGCAGAGCTTGGAGGAAACCAAGAAGACACAACAACTCAGTGCAATGTGGGGTCCTGGAAAGACTGTCAGAGGAATCATTTTTAAAAATTGTACTATGGTTACATAAGATGTTAACATAGGGAAGTTGAGTCAATCAAGGTCATACAGGAACGCTCTGCTCTACTTTTTCAACTTTTCTGTAAGCCTAAAATTATTTTAGAATAAAATTTAAAAGACAAAGTTATAAAAATATTTATTTCATGGGATCATGATGATGTTGAAGAGATCGTGTACATAAAAAACATGACGCTGCAATTTATCCATCTGTCTACTCCTCCCCGCAGGGCCTAGCACAGGGGCGGGGGCTCTGTAGGCACTTGACATATGGAATTAGCTTGAGGAAAGAGAAAGGGACACTATATAAGTCACACCATTTACTTCTTACAATAACCTTATGAGGAGGTATTATTATCTTCATTTTACAGACGAGGACATTGAAGTACAAAAGGGCTTACCATTCACTCCCTTGAACACAATTTGTTTCTGCCAGGGCTGCTCTGAAACCTCTCTTGCCCACAACACTTCCAGCCCAGAGGAGCATCTCTCTGCTCTCCCTGGTGCTCCCAAGCTCACCCTTTCCGGCTTCCTGGATTGTGCTTAACAGAAATCAGGGCTGTTTCTGCCAGTTTCCTGCACCAGCCTTTGGATTTCATTAGCAAGCACAGTTCTAATTGAACTTTTATTCACTAGTCACAGCTTGGCAATTAATCAAGCTTCCCCTCAGCTCAGAGCCTACATTTACTTCCCTTCATGGAGAGAGAGAGAAAGGAATGCAAACCTCAATCCTCATTCCTAGGGCAATGTACCCTGCTCTTGTGCTGGTTTCTGTGTCTCCCTGTGTTCCCAGGACACCGTGCACTTAGTAATTTCTAAAGAAGGCTATTAGATTCAGATGGTAATCACAGCCCCCTTCTGGCGCATTCCCTGGACTCTTGGCCTCATTAGAAATCCTCTCGTTGCCTGCTGCCAGCCTCTCGCTTATAAGTAAATGCTGGCCTCTGCTCTCCTGCCTGCCAGAATCTCAGGACACCTCGTTTACTTTTTTCTTAATGTAACATTTATGTAGTTTTCTTCTTGTACTCTGATTAAAGGAGGAATAAATGTTCATTGCAGAAAAATTGGATGATGTGAAAAATCACAATGAGGAAAATAAAACTTAATCATACTGCCACCAGCCAGAAATAAGCACTGCTAATATATGGCGATGCAAGTGATCCCTGACTTTCTTAAATATGACTTTCATGCAAATTGCACATTATATGTTGAAATCTCCAATTCGGAGATCCAAAATGCAAATGAAAACAGGGCAGGGTCACCATATTACACAATTCAATGGAACACCATTCATATTGTAGTCTATGAGAATGGTGCCCTCTGAAGTTTACAGTGCACAATCTGTGCCTCTATACTTGGTGGACAGGCACAGGACCTGGGGAGACGATGCAAAGCAAGTTATAAGCAAACTAAAGGGCCAAGGCAGCTCCTGAGAACTGTACAAAGTAGGAATGTGGAACCACTGCTGCCAGAATCATGTGATTTTTCAATCACAAGATTGAAATGGAGAACACCTGTCCCAATTTGGACTATGGGGCATCTGATGAAAATGACGTCAGGTCATCCCAAGACCTTCTCCTCTTCTGGCCCAGCTTCTCCCTTTCCTTCTCTGACTCTCACCATCCTTGCTTTCCCTGCTTAGGCAGGGAGCTTTGCTCTGATTGTCCTGGATGGGCAGTGGTAGTGGGGACAGTCATCAAAGGTCTTCCTCATCCCCTGCCACTAAGATAAGAAGGTGAAGCTGTTTCAATTGACCCTTCTCCAAAGCTTCCCAGTTTGGAGGATTTAAGGTTTGGAGCTGCCCCACCACCTGTCTGGGCACCCAGAGAGAGAGGGGGGAGATAGCCAGCAGGTCCTGGGTAAGGAGAAATTCTCAGGTCCACTTTCCCAGAGCAAAATTGCTAAGGGGTTGGCTCGGCACCTGTGGCTCAACGGGCTAAGGTGCCAGCCACGTACACCTTAGCTGGCAGGTTCGAATCCAGCCCGGGCCTGCCAAACAACAATGACGGCTGCAACCAAAAAAAAAAAAAAAAACGGGCCGGGCATTGTGGCGGGCGCCTGTAGTCCCAGCTACTTGGGAGGCGGAGGCAGGAGACTCGCTTGAGCCCGAGGAATTGGAGGTTGCTGTGAGCTGTGATGCCACAGCACTCTATCCAGGGTGACAGCTTGAGGCTCTGTCTCAAAAAAAAAAAAATTGCTAAGGGGTTGTTCTTTTCTTTAATTCACATTCATTCATGTGATAATTTCATTGAGATGTGTCCTGCTGTAGGGGACTGTGAGCTACATGGCACTAAGAAATGAGTCTCATTTTGTTCCATGGTGTGTCCCTGTGCCCAGCAGATGCATTGGCACATGGTAGGGACTCAGTGAATACCCCTGAAATGGAGAAGGGGCCAGTTCCTGTGCTATCAACACCCTAGGCCCAAGCAGAGGACCTCAGAAGATTTCCCCCTCCATGGGAGATTTGCAACAACCATAGTCAGGATGTGTAACCCTACTGTTGAGCTTTCAGAGACCCCACTCCCATAGACACTTCTAGCAAAACACTATTATAAAAAGTGAAATGCTCTTTCAATATTTTTGTCTCTTTCTGTATATGTTTTAATATTTCATAATCATGCCCTTCATATAACCGTATATTATATTTTCCTGGTACCATAAATATTCTTCAATAACATTACAGTGGAACCTCTGTAGGTTGACCACCCAGTGGACTTTAACAAATTTTTCTGGTATAGTAGATAAATGAGTGGTAATCATCTCTGTCCAGAAGAGTTGTCCATATCTCTATTTTATTCATGTTATTTGTATTATAAATTAATTTATATTATTTTATGTTAAACCACGTGGCCAAATAGTGTACCAATTTTGATACACAGGTTTCCCTATAAAAAGATTGTAAGAATCTACACATACAGCATGAGTGCTCATTCCTTCACTGCAGACTTAGATTTATATCATAGGATAAGACACAGTCCAGTCAAGGCATCAACTGAAGAATCACAGAGGCACTCAAATGTTACTGAACATTGTATTCACCAAAATGCCTCTCAGAGATTTGTATATGGTTAGAAGGAACATGCTGATGAGCCTTTTGTGGAGGAGGAGTGAGGCTTCTCAAGAGGTTTGCTTAAGGAACAAATAAATGTTTGTTAAACTACTGTCCAAGGAAAGTGTTCTAAATAACTGAAGAGATGTTATTGTTGCTCAGTATGGCATGCAAGTTCAGGGCCAGAGCTAAATTGCTGGGGTATCGGTAGAGAGGTTGAAGTCTGCTCCTTTTCCACTCTTGCCCACATAGCATCCAGCCACTCTGCTTTATAGCTACTAGACAAATATTTAATGAACATCAGTTTTAATAATATTATGTATTAACTGGAAGACCATGGCTGATAAACTGGTAACTGATGAAGGCAAGTTTAAAAGAATGGGAAATCTATGTATGCATTCATATGTTTCTATATGTCTATATAAGCAAAGGAATAAAATGGAAGGATACCATACAATATTTTTAACAGGGCCTATTAGGGATATTAGTTTGGAGATGGGAAGAAAAAATGATTGACTTTATTTTAGGTGCTTGATTTACATATATTTTAATTTGTTCCAACAAGTACATACAGTTTGCATGATTCAAATGTTTAAATCTTTCAGTTACATTTGAAGAGACATCAAATTATAGCATTCCCACAAAAGCCCACATATTTCAGCCGTCTCTGACTAGATATTATTATCTTTAAAACTCTTTGTTGAAAAACTGGCAGTATTAATAGAAATTCTTCATTACATTAAGAAACTATACTTTTAATCCAATTTGACCCAGAATTGTTAGGAAAAATGAATATGAATTATTATTATATAATTAAAATATTATTAAAGTGATTTTTACAAAATAGACAATGTTGATCACTTGGCTTCCTTCTTGATATGATCAGATGTGTTAATAATATTCTGAATATTAAGCCATCCTTGCATTAAAAGACGAAGTTTGATTGGGTTATGCTTTATTGTACTCTTAGTATTATGTTAGAATCAATTTGATTGGAATTTACGTGATATTTTTACACCAATATTCATAAGGATATTTAGTTCATAATATTCTTTTTTGTGATTTTTTTGGTCAGATTTTGCTATCACTTATGCTGGCTTCATAAAACAACTTCAGGAACTTCTCTCCTTTTAATTTACTCTAACTATTCAAAAATTCTAGAAATGATTTGCTTTTTGTGTGTTTAAAATAACTCATCCATAAACTGTCTGAACATGAAATCTTTTTGGAGAAGTTGAGTTTTATTTATCTGTTTGTTTATAATTTTTACTATTTCGTTCAGAGATATCAGTATCTTTAAATTTCCTACTTCTTTCGTCAATTTTATTCATTTGCATTTTCTTTGAAAAGAAATCTAGTTCATCCAGATTTTCAGATTCATATGTATTATGCTGCAGTATATCCTTTGATAATTGTCTTAAAATATCCTCTAATTCTATAGTTCTGACTCCTTTTCCATTCCAGGTCTTGCATGTAGCTATCAACTTTTATTGGTCTTAGGTCTTAGGTTTTCTGGTTCAGTTTATGATTTTCTTTAGGTCCTCCCTCCTGCCTGTCTTGTGTTTATTTTGTTGTTCTTCTCTTCCTAATACTTGAGTTCGGTGCTTTATTTTCATTTTTTACTTATTTAATGATTAAAACATTCAAGACAATTATTTTCCCCAAATCTATCTGCAGCATATCCCATAAAATCGAAGATGTTGCAATTCATCACCACTTTCTTTGAAATAGTTTCTATCCACAGCTGAGTTTATAGATGAGAGTTCTGATGGTTGCTTCTTAAAAATAATTATTTTAAAGATTATTTTAAATTAAAAATAGGTTCATTCTAGAAAACAAAAAGGAAAGGAAAATCATTCGGAATTCTACCACTCAGGTAGTTATATACATCTTTCAAATCATTTGTGCATATAGTTGCTTCTTTTCTTTACTTTTTAAAAGATCATATTGTCTATCTTATCTTAAAAGCCACTTTCCTCCCCAGACATATGTGTGGTTATTAGTGTCTCCTGCTACTTCTGGAATGTTTTGACTTTTGGGGGTCCTACAGTAACTTCATGTGAACATGGAGACTGTCAGGCAGATTTTAGACCATTTTATCAATATCACTTCTCCTTCCTTTTGAGAGACAGACACAGGAACTGTGACAGAGATTTCATGTAAGAAGTCATTCCCCTGACTTCATCTCCCTTAAACAGCCACCCCATCCCTCAAGCTTGATCACAAAGGGAACAAGAAAAAGTTTCTCATGCCCTCCTGACTAGGCATTCACCATCTACACCCAGATCTATCCATTACCACCTGGGCAAATCACATCACTTTTTTTGAGCCTCAGTTTCTCCATCTGTGAAGTGGGGGCAATAGTAGTCCCTCTCTTATAAGGTAGTGGTGAGTTTTAAATAAAATAATCGTCATAATGTACTTCACACAGAGCCTGGCACGTGATAAATACTCACTGATTGTCTTCCCCATAGTTCCTTCCATTACTTTCCAAACATGCAAGATGGATAAAGAGCTCACTTCTTAACCAAGCCTCAGGGGGAGGATCTCAATGCCTGCTATTCATCTGCAGTTTTACAAAAGCAATTAAAGCGTGTCTGTGATTGTGAGTCCGTTCTCTGTCCTTGAAGCTGAGGTGCCCTATTGAAAGAGGAAGTCAGTGCCCTTCCGTACATTCCTATGCTGTTTATTATGCCGGAGAGGCTGCTCAGACTCATTACTGCTGCAGAGCACAGGCCCCCAGGGGCTGAAGTGAAGCTGGGTAATTACCAACAGATCCCTAATAGGCGTGGACTTGATGGAAATAAGTCGATCAGGAACACAGCATTTATGTCTAAACTATTCCAGTCCACATTCATGGGCATGAGTGACTGCTAACGAGGGCCACACTTCTGAGGCCAATGGTCCTTACCACCCACTGCTCCCTTGAGAGCTCTGTGCATGAAACAATCCCAACAAGTGGGTCTTCCCTCAACTTCTAGTTTTGGTCCATTTAGTGTTGCTATAAAGGAACAGCAGAGACTGGAAAGTTGATAAAGAAGAGAGGTTTCTTTGACTTAATGATTCTGGTGGCTGGAAGTTTCAAGATTGAGTATCTGCCTCTGGTGAGGGCTTCAGGCCACTTCTACTCATGACAGAAGGCAAAGGAGAGGGGCATGTGCAGAGATCACATGGTGAGGGAAGGAACAAGGGCATGGGGGAGCCAGCTCCTTTGAACAACCAGCATTTATAGGAACTGAATGAAAGAGAACTCACTAGCTACAAAGGCAAGACATTATTCAGAAGGGATCCACCTCCATGATACAAACACCTCCCATTAGGCCCCACCTCCAACATTAGGAATAAAGTTTCAACAAGAGGTTTGTAGGAGACAAACATCTAAACCATAGTATTCTGCCCTTCCTCCCACCAAAACTCATGTCCTTCTTGCATGCAACATGTATTTAATCTCCATAGTTCCAGAAGTCTTCAGTCATTTCACATCAGCTCAAAAGTCCACAGTCTCAAGTCTCGTCTGAGATCGAGGTAAATTCCTTCTAGCTCTGAGCCTATAAAATAAAAAACAGATAGTTGTACAGGCATTGAATAAAAATTCCCATTCCAAAAGGGAGAAATCAGACAAAAGAAAAGGGTAATTGGCCCCACATAAGTTCAAAGCCCAGCAGAGCAAACATTAAATCTTAAAGCTCCAAAACCATTTCCTTCCATTCTATGTCCCACATTCTTGGCAGACAGGTGCAAGAGATGAGTACTCAAGGGCTCAGGCAGAGCTGATCCCATAACTTTGTTGTGTGCAGCACATGTGGCCGATTTCCTGGATTGGAGCCTAATGTCAAAGGCTTTTCCATGCTGAGCTGGAAAGGTGACAATAGCTCTACAATTCTGGGGTCCCAATGGCAGCCCCCCAACCTGTGTAGTTCTAGTAAGCATTGCTAGGTGGGAACTCTTGGTGGTGGCTCTATCCCTATGGCAGGTTTCTGCCTTGGCATCCAGGCTTTCTAATGCATCTGCTGAAATCTAGGTGAATGTCTTATGGAGCAAGCCCAAGCAGGGGTAAAGCTGGGGCCTGGGCAGCCGGGATACGGGGAGCAGCATCCTGAGACAGCATCCCAGCCTGCCCGTGGGGTATAATAATACCCCATTGTCCTCCTAGTCCTCTGGGCCTGGAAGATCTCTGAAATGCCTTCAGGGCCTTTGTCCCTTAAAAAAGTAATCTTTGCTAATAACACCTGGCTCCCTTCTAGTCATCCTAATCTCTTTAACCTGTTTTTCCAGTACATGCCCTTGAAATTTCTCTCCTCAAAATGCTTTTTCCTTCTCTACCAAATGGCCAGCCTGCAACTGTTCCAAATTTTTATGCTCTGCTTCCCTTTTATTTATAAATTTTGCCTTTAGGTCATTCCTTTGCTGCTATAATTTAGCATAAGCTGTTAAAAGTAACCATGCCACTTCCTGAGTGCTTTGCTGCTTAGAAATTTCTTCCAGCAGATACCCTAAGTCATCACTCCTACGTCCAACCTTCCACAAAACCCTAGGGCATAGACACATTGATGCCAAGTTCTTTGCTACAGAGTAAAGTAATAAGGATGACCTTTGGTCCAGTTCCCTGTAAGTTCCTTATTTCCATCTGAGACCTCATTAGTTTGGCCTTTGGAGTCCGTACTTCTATCATTATTTTGGTCACAACCAATCTTTAAGAAATTCCAAACTTTCCCTCATCTTTTTGTCTTCTTCTAAGCCATCCAAATTCTTCCAATCTCTGTCCATTACCCAGTTCCAAAGCCACTTCCACATTTTGGAGTATCTCTATAATAATACCCCATACCTCAGTAACAATTTTCTGTCTCAGTCCATTTAGTGTTCTGTAAATGAATACCTGAGACTTTTTGGTTTACAAAGAAAAGAGGCTTATTTGGCTCAAGATTCTAATGGCTGGGAGGTTCAAGACTGGGCATCTGTATCTGGTGATGGCCTCAAGCTGCTTCCACTCCTGGCAGAAGGTGAAGGTGAAACTATTGTCCTTAAGAAATAAATTGAAGGCTTGGCGCCTGTGGCTCAAAAGTCTAAGGCGCCAGCCACGTACACCTGAGCTGGCGGGTTCGAATCCAGCCTAGGCCCGCCAAACAACATTGACGGCTGCAACCAAAAAAATGGCTGGGCGTTGTGGCGGGCGCCTGTAGTCCCAGCTACTTGGGAGGCGGAGGCAGGAGACTCGCTTGAGCCCAGGAATTGGAGGCTGCTGTGAGCTGTGATGCCATAGCACTCCATCCAGGGTGACAGCTTGAGGCTCTGTCTCAAAAAAAAAAAAAAGAAAGAAATTGAAACAGGAGGTTAAAGTTCTGACAGAGGCCTAAGTTGTGTAAGGTAAAAGGTATAACTATAGTTAAAAATTAACCAGCTATTGCCCTGTAGACAGCTGCTCTATAGTGGTTTACTGCTTAAGAGTTGCATTGCCTGTGGTCACATGATTTATAACTTCCCTTAATCACTTATGTAGATAATGCCTCTATTGTGAGACCTGAGACTGTCTTTTAAATCACTGACACTTTCACATGAAGAATAGATCACAACTATGGCCCAAGATGAAGGAAGAAGGAGGGGGCAATGGGAGGGGACAGGGGTCAGATTGACGGAGGGTGAATGGTGGGATAACACCTATGGTGCATATTGCAAGGGCACATGTCGGATCTATTAGGATAGAGTAGAAATGTCTTAACACAGTAATTAAGTAAACAAGATGAGGTATATATTAGCCAGTGTGATGTAAGCATTTCTAATTTTATATGAAATCAGCACATTTTGTACCCCACAAATGCATTAATGTATAAAAAAATTGATACATGTAACCAAAAACATTTGTACTCTGCAATATTTTGAAATAAAAAAAGAAGAAAAATAAATAAATAGATGCTGCTGACAGCAATGATTTAAAAAAAAGAAGGTATTTTCCAGTCTCTGCATTCCGGCAGGCCTGGTGATGCCAACAGGCCTGGTGATGCCAACAGGCCCAGTGACCCATACTGTGGAACTGACTTAGTAGATTCTATGACCTTTGCCAAGGAACTGACACAGCTCAAGAATAAAGTTTCTTCATCCCTGTGATGTTGCCCCCAACCCAACCAATTAGCATGCCAATTCCCTCATTACCCACCTGTGAAATTTTCTTTAAAAACCCTAGCCTAGGGGCAGCACCTGTGGCTCAGTTAGTAGGGCACCAGGTCCATATACCAAGAGTGGAGGGTTCGAACCCGGCCCTGGCCAAACTGCAACAAAAAAATAGCCGGGCGTTGTGGCGGGTGCCTGTAGTCCCAGCTACTCAGGAGGCTGAGGCAAGAGAATCACCTCAGCCCAAGAGCTGGAGGTTGCTGTGAGCTATGACGCCATGGCACTCTACGGAGGGCAACAAAGTGAGACTCTGTCTCTAAAAAACAAACAAACAAATAAACAAAAAAACCCCTCAACCTAGAACTCTTCAGGGAGTGGATTTGAAGATTCAGGGAGATTCTCTGCCCCTTCCTGTAATTATTAAACTCTTTGCTGCAGTCCAGCTGCCTCCGTATATCAGCTCTTTTCTACACGGCAGACAAAATAAATCTGGTCGGGTAGTAACAAAGGGGAGATAGAATATACAGAGATCATATGGGAGAGAGAAAGCAGGAGGGGGAAGAGGTACCAGGCTCTTTTTAACAACCATTTTTTGGGGGAACCACTAGAGCACTCACTAACCACCAAGGGAGGACATTAGTATATTCATGGGGGATCTGCCCTCATGACCAAAACACCTCCCATCAGGCCCTCCTTCCAACACTGGGAATAATTCTTTTTTTATTTCAGAATAATATGAGGGTACATATGATTAGGTTACATTGTCTGCATCTGTAAGGTAAAGTCCAAGTTGTAATGTGTCTGTCACCCATGAAGTTTGCCACTTACCTGTACATTGTACCCATTAGGTGGGAACTTACCAAACCCACCCCCTTGAATTTAATTGGGTTTTCTCTCCTATGGGGCCTATAGTTGTTAACCTACTAGTTTCAACTTGGTATTGATTTTCCATTCTTATGATACTTTACTAAGGAGAATGTTCTCCAAATCTTTCTTTCCAGGTTGTTATGAAAGATACAAAATCTGTATTTTTTATGGCAGAATAGTATTCCATAGTATACATATGCCACAGTTTATTAATCCATTCACAGGCTGATGGCCACTTGGGTGCTTCCATATGATCTTGCCATCCCATTACTAGGTATCTACCCAAAAGAGAAAAGTCATTTTACATTTTACCATAAGGACATTAGCACTCAAATGTTTTTAGCAGCTCAGTTCACAACGGCAAAGATGTGGGAATAAATTTTCAATATGAGGTTCAGAGAGGGCAAACATCCAAGCCCTAGCACTTCCTAACAGCTGACACCTGGGGTGAACTACAAGATAAGCTGGCCTGGTTTGATGTCAGAATCTTCTCTGATGGCCTGGCCTGCCCGCTCCACTAACAAATCTGGTTCTTGCAAAACCAGATTTCAAGGGAACCAGAACCAGATTTAAGAGAAATTTCCTGGAGCAAGCCTCCCTCCTACTCATCTTTCCCTCCATGTGCTCTGTTCCACCTCTCCTCCTTCATTCTTAATACGGGTAGTAGCATATTTTAAATCAGTGAGGACTTCTGAAAACCACTTTACCTGTTCTCACCAACTCTCTCAGGGCTGTATGGTTGCCCGAGGTAAGCAGCTTCATTTCTAATGTTTGCTATCAGTACATCATACAGACATGCAACTTAATCTAAAACCCCAATTGATTAGAGTTCCTGACAGACTGGCCCCCTCCCCAGAAGTAAGAATTTTAATCCACATATTAGGGGTGCAAATTGAGCCTTCTGGATGGTTCTATAGTTGATCTTCATTGGCATCCTAAGCCCATTTCCTTTGGGTGATGGAAAAACTATCTCAACTGTTCAGGGAGGCCCTCCACTTGTTCGCTGGGTGGGTGGGGCAAAGCAGCCAAGTGCCAGAGCGTGAACTGGTCCTTTATCACAGCCTGCTATTGTGCTGGCATGCTCTAAGCCACCTTGTCCTCCCCCTGTCTTGGCCATCATCTGTCGTCCATACAGAGTCCTTCCTGAGATCTGCCCATCCTCATGGCAAAGTTACACTGGGTCTAGCCACCCAGTTATTTGCAAACCCTTCCCCTCAAATGCAAACACTCACCTGCTTTTCTGGGGTTTGATTCCTCCAAAGCACTAAAACCACTGACCTGATGGACAGGGAAAGCAATGAAACGTGGGGAGAATCCTTGGTTGATATACAAAATGACTGTTCACCAACAAGGGTTACAAAACAAAATGAAAAATGATAGTGAGAGAGAATCACCTCAGCCCAAGAGCTGGAGGTGGTCAAACAATCCATCTGAAAAGGAAGACCCTCATCACCCAGGAAGCATCTGTAACACAAGTACAACAATTTTGGACACAGTTGCTGCTCCTGAAAGGAGCACGATAGAGTGAATCAATAAAGGAGAAATTGGCTCAGCGCCTGTGCCTCAAGCGGCTAAGGCGCCAGCCACATACACCTGAGCTGGCGGGTTCGAATTCAGCCCAGTCCCGCCAAACAACAATGACGGGTGCAACCCATAAATGGCCGGGCGTTGTGGCAGGCGCCTGTGGTCCCAGCTACTTGTGAGGCAGAGGCAGGAGACCCACCTGAGCCCAGGATTTAGAGGTTGCTGTAAGCTGTGATGCCATGGCACTCTATCCAGGGAGTGACAGCTTGAGGCTCTGTCTCAAAAAAAAAAAAAAAAAAGGAGAAATTAACCCTGGAAACTAGTACCAGAAAGGGAGCTTCCTCTGGGCTCTGGGACCAGCACTGGCTTCCTTCAATCCAAAATGCCATAGAAATATGAGGTATACCCAAGAGGAGGGGATAAATGATTCCACCCCTCAAAAATTGAGAGGACATTTTTCTTCTCCCCTAGGCCTGTGTGACTGTGTGTAACAGGTAACAGATGGTCGAATCTACCATGGTGGCTACCTCCTCACCATCACCCTGTGCCCAATATTGGCTTTTAGAGCAAATTATTTATTGAGACCTACAAACTATGTGAGACCTGGAATGAAACTCAGAACCAGCCAGGGCTTCTTGGGCAAGTGTATTAGCCTATGCTGGAAACTTGGAGTTCCTCCCACTAGCCAGCTCTGCCACTCTTGGCCACCTTACAAAATGCAAACAGCTTAGATAATCCATCCTCTGAATCTTTCTCATTCTCACTTCTCGTTATCCTGAGCCACTTCTTCATCAGCCTTTCCAACCCAAGTGTAAAAAAGAGCCCAGGACATTTGACCACATGTCTGTCTAGCCTCATTACTAATATCCAAGACCTCCTGGACACTCCCCAACACCTTAGGCAATTTCAGTGTCTATGAAGATGACCTATCCAACAAAATGTCCCTTGGTTATTTGACCCTGTGATTTTGATGGACCCCTCCTCAGCCTGAGCCATGCCTGAACTTCTTGACATCTCTTAGAAATGCCCATGTCATAAATGCTGAATTCTCCCACTGCAATCTCTTACCGTCCCCCTGCTGCCACACACTTCAGTGACTTTGAGGCCTTCTGAGTTTTATCCTTATTTTTATCCCAGCCTGTGAAACTTCACAGTCTTTCCTAACCAGCCTAGACTCCACACCTCTCATTGCACCTACTTGCTTGCCATTCATATTCTCATCCACTCATCCCCCTGCCACCACCCGCCCAGCCCAGAATTTGTTCAGGCTGCAGAAAACCACTGCAGAAATTCCCACAGCCAGTCAGTCCACTGTCACTACAAACACTTGATCTCCATCATCAGTGTCACTCTCTGACCTGTTTTGGAATCATTTAATGAAGAAAGTCCAGCATACATATGTTTTGGTTTAAATGTCAACTCAATTGGCAATTGTGTCTTTTAGCTTCATTGAGATATTGATGCTTATATCTAGGAGATCCCCAGACAAAGGGAAAACCAACCTTTGCCTCTGACTCAAGTAGCAGCAAGGTTCTGGGGGAGGGGATTTAATTATTTCAAAAACTTTAGCGGGTACAGTGTTTTTTGGTATGTGGATAAATTATGTTGAAGTCTGAATTACAGACTGTTGCCATGGTTCCATCAAAGAGATCACTACACTTGGCCTAGAGAGTTTCAGAGACTGCTGAAATCAATTCCTCACCACCTTGCAGTGGAGATGGGGGATCACTGTGTTCTTTCAGAATAACTTAAGTACATAAAGGATTGTGCATGCATGGAGGAATTAGCATTCACAGACAGGGCAGCTCACATGTCCAGAGATGGTCTCATCTCTAGAGTGAGGATGAGGTTGGTCTCTTTGACAACAGATCTCCTCATCTTTGGGAACCAAAAGCAAGCAAACATCTTTTCTTATGGGCAAGATTTACTAGCCTGATCCATGGAAGTGGTGCAGGAGGGGATTGGTGCAAGACTTTTCCACCATGATAAATACATATAACCTTTCTTATAAAATACATGCAGCCCATTACATTCTATTACTTACACAATGACACAGTTCCACAGCTCTAGCTGTCAGGGCATGAATTATTCCAGCCCTTGGCCCACACAGCTGCCTTGAGAACCCCTTAGCTATAGCCTCATCTTGGTGGCCTGCATGGCCTTGGTGATGGGGCTCACTTGGCTTTTCTGTCCTTAGCACTCACACCATGATGTGGCCACTCACCCTTCTCTTTTTTGGCAAAGCCTGGGCACAGGTGATAGGAAATAAACAGCTGGTTGATGGGGTACCAAATTAGGTACAACTAGTAGGAATTATATTCATCATAATACCCCAGACCTGAGTTCCGGGCATAGTCCTCATTTTCATTTGGAATTCAATGAGATAAAAATATATATAAAGGACATAAAAAAGAACCCAAGACAAGCCTGGACTCTAGAGCCATATTTCTTTTGTTCAAAACCCACCTCTTTTGCTTGCAAACTACGTGACCTTAATCTAATTACTTGGTGTCTTTATGGCTCAGTTTCTCCTCCTTGAAGCAGGAATGATAACAGTCACTCACCCATTGGATTGTTGTGGTCATCACTTGCCACAGAGGAAGCATTTGACAAGTGTTAGATACTTTTGTTAACTAGCTATGGTGTGGTGGTGACGATAATGATGATAGAAATGGGGGAGCCTTTTGGAACCTGCCTTATTGTCTTCCTTTTTTTCCTTATCCTCTTAGCCCCACCCTCCACGAAAAATCTTAACCCACCCCCTGCTATCTCTGCTGGGACACTAGGGAGGCATTTTCAGCCTTCTTTAGTTCGGCCTCTATGGTGCAATAAAGATGAACACCAATTCTTTGACGCTCCTCTCATTGGGAGGTGGGCTTAATTCCCCTGCCCATGAATCTGGAATAGGCTAGCTTGACCAAATGTGGCAAAAATGATGTTCTGAGACTTTGTGGGATAGGTCCTAAGAAGCATTTCAGCTTCTACTTGGATCTTGCAGAACTAACACTTGCTCTTGGGATGCATCTTCTCAAAAACCAGTCACTATGCTAAGGGACACCCAAAGCCACATAAAGAGGCCAGGCACAAGGAAGCCCAGAGTCCCAATTTCACTCCCAGATGTCAGCCAGCTTTGACTGCCAGCATATATACAAGTAGGCCATGTTGGACATCAGCCCAGTCCAGCCTTCAGATGACTGTAGCCCAGACACCCCTGACTTACAATTGTACACGAGACTCCAAGCAAGAACCACCTAGCTGAGTCCACAAACCCACACAGCCATGAGAGATAATACTAAATAGATGTTTTAACCACTAGGTTTGAGGATGGTGCATTATGTGTATGTCAGAAATAAATAACTAGAACAGTGTCTGACCCAAGAGACTATTGTCAATCTCCCTGGTTTTCCTCCCAGCTTTCCTTGGACCATTCTTTCCTTCTCTTCTAAACCTTGTCCCGTCACCACCTGTCTCTCCATTTGCAGAAGTGCATCTCACAATACAGATGATAGAGTCTGGCCTTCAGAAAAGGCAGGGAGAGGAGGTTTGTTTCAAAAGCCTGCAGGATCCTAGGGGTTGGAAATCTCTCAGAAATCCCAGAGCAGGAATCATAGTCAGGCCAGTTAATGAGGCTGGGAAGTAGGGAATGAGCAGAAGTTGAAGCCCCAAGTGTTTCTTTCACCCTGCCAGCATCCATCATTCATTCTACTCATTGCCAGGGGCCCATTCTGAGCCAGGCTTGTTCTTGACCTGACCACTCTCTTTTGTCTGCTTTTCTCTGGGCTACTTACATGTCCTGATGCTTTCCACCAGCATCCACATTTCCTATGCTTTCTCTTTTCTTTCCATTATAAATCCTGCTGCTTCACATCTGCCCTTTGCCATGACACCTGTCCCTACCTTTTGTGTGGCCCCTACTCAATCTTTACATTCAGTTTGAGAACTGGTGAGCCAGGTGTGTACCCCTGGTCCAATCTGCATTCAGAAAGCCACACGTTGATATGGAGACGTTCCTAACAAGAAGGGCAAACAGAGTGACAGGTCAAGGGCTTGGAGGAGTGGGACTGCTACTCCAAGCATGACTCTGTCCCTGATTTGTGTGGTGCTTCGAGAAACCTACTTCCCATCTCTGGTTTTCTTATTTCCTCTTATGTAGAATGAAGTTGGTCCATCACATGGGGGGAGGGGAGGAGTAAATATTCCAGAATCGAAAAATAGAGAAGCAAACAAAGTTTGGGAAGGACACCTGCTTTCTCTTTTTTAATCCTCTAACTACCCTATGTGTTACACAACTAATATCACCTCCATTTTACAGCTAAAGAAACTGAGGTGTGGCCAGATCAAGTTACACAACCAGTAAGTGACTCAGTTGGGACCCAGACACAAATCTGTTTGCCATCAACGCCTGTGTTCTGAGTCATTCCCTGTACCCCTTATCTATGCCACAGTCTGTGTGCCCAGGAGGAAAAATGATATAAAATTTTTTTAAAGGTTGAAAAATGCCAGAACAGTCTGTGATATTACTTTCAGCTCTATGTCTTCTCTTATACTCTAATATTTTGTTCTGTTAAGCACTTTAGGATGCTGGAGGCCTGGCAAGTAATAATGAGGTGGATGTAAACCAAAGGCCTCAAGGAGACACAACCGCTCACAATGACATCTCCCTCCCCGCCCCCATGGGATAATTTCATGATCTCACATAATACAAGGGTGGGGAGATGCCTCCTCCATCCCTCTCTATTAATACCATTCAGTGGAAATTTTAAAGAAACAGAACTTCATTAGCTGCTGTGGCTGGAAAAGTGGCCGAAGGTCTTGGTCTTTGCAACCCAGTGAGCCCTCAGAGGCTGTGTACTCAGAGCACTTAGGCCAGTGAGCACCCCCAGTGGCTCAGCGGCTCTCTCTAATTAGCACAGCCCCTAAGGAGGGAGGGCAGAGAACCTTCAACACCGGGAAGGTTCTGCCCCTCCCTGTGGAGTTCCGTCCAGAGAACAGGCTTCACAGGGTCTAAATGTGCATTTGAATTCTTTGCTCTGTGCTGTCACTCTCTGGCCTGAATACAGATGAACCCAGCTGACACACAGCAGCCCAGCCTGGCAGAAGGAGGGCTGGTTACAGCCTACTCTCTGCTAGGAAATAAGAGAAAATTCCTCTACCCAGGGGCTCTCAGCTGGGGCTCCACCAAACTAGAACATACTTAAGGCATCATCAACATCAGGGTTGCACCCAAAATGAAAGGAGAGTGCATACTTACAGCACTTAGCATTCAGTAGTTTGTTCTGAAACAAGCTTTGTAGATGTCCTTACATTCATCAATTTTTTTCAAAGGGTTTTTGTTTTAATTATATGGGATAAGTGGTAGAAACCATAATCTTTCATGATAGCTGTGCTTATGTGTAGTAGTTACTAAATCCCAAGCACTGCCCTGAGAATGCTTAAAATATTAACTCATTTAATATGAACATTAATACTTTAAATTACATGATCCATTGTTATTATTATTTCACAGCTGAGGAAGCTAAGGCACAGGGAGGTTAAGGAACTTTTTTTAGGTTAAACAATTAAATGGGAGACTGGAATTTTAAACTAAACAAGTATGTACCATGGTTGTCATCAGTTAGCTTTTGCTGTGTAACAAACCATCCCAAAGCTTAGTGGGCTTGAGACAATACATATATATTATTCCTCATAATTCTGTAGTTGATAGATGGTTCCTCTGGTCTAGATTAGCACAGCTGACCTCTGTGGTGGGCTGGCAGCCTCAGTGGGGACAGATGGTCTAGGCTGCTTCACCCATGTGTCTGGGGATGGCTTCAGGTCAGCTGGGGTGCTAGAGAAAACTTGGTTGTGTGTCCTTCATCACCAAATAGGGTATCCTGGATTTATTCACATGGAGGTGGTCACAGGGGTCCCAAGATGGACAAGAGAGAGAAGACGCCAATAAGCTAGTGCTCTTTGAGTCTCTGCTTGTGTCATGTTTACCAGTGATCCATGGTCCACTCATCCATGGCAAGTCATAGGCCAGCCCAGAGTCAGTGTGGAAGAGGACTAGCCAAGGAATGAATAGGGCACAACTATTCACTTATCTGCCTCACCAAGTTTTGGCTCTCAGTGGATCCCAGCACAGGAAGAGCCAAAAGGAAAATTTTACAGCCAAAAGGGACCAGATATCCCCCCTCCATTTCCAAGGCATCTTGCCCTTCTCCCATGGCCCTGCCCAGCTGGTATTCCTGTACCCCCACAGCCATTGTGTAGAAATAAAATCTGACTAGGTGTCTATGGATGGAGAAGAAAATGGATTGTGGTTTAGGGCATCAGAGTTCAGTCACTTGAAACTAGTTGTGGGACCTTGGGTAGAGTACTTCATTTCTCTGGGTCTCAGCAATTTTTATTGTACTCAATTCACTCAAGAAACATGAATTCAGTTCCATGGTGTACAAATTGCATTGAACAACATAGTTACAGCTGTGAACATAGACACAGTCCTCATCCACGTGAAGTATATAGCATAATGGCATAAACAGATGTTGATTAAATAATGTCAGTGATGAGTGCATAATTACAGGCTAAAATAAATACCCTGAAGGACAAGAGCTCAGTTCCATGAGAAATTATTACAAAGGAGTCTGGTGTAAATCATGAGAGAGAGGCATGAAGAAAGGTCCTCTCAGTTGTCCTTCAGTTGAGTGGAAATTAAATGGGAAGACCAAGGGAGATGACATTGAATCCAGAGTTATCAGGAGATAATTCTCCACAGATCTCTCGCATTTATGCATGTCTTAAAATAGAGGATTTGTTCCAGGCTATCTTTTCAAAGATATTTACATATCAAACAAAGTTAGAAGACAGAGATAATGCCCCCCCCACCCCGGGAACAATGGGGAGGTATGCTCACTGCCCAGTATAGAAAATTCTACTTCCCTAAGCTCAGGGTTCCTCTCCTGTAATGCAGCCCACTGCACGCACATGTGATCTGGCCCTCTTCATATCATGCTCTGGAAATTGGAGCTTGGAGAACCATCACAAAAATGATGACACTTTGGATTCTGCTATTGCTGTGAGTAATAAGCCATCCTTTGTCTCTGACCCAGGTGTCTCATGTCTTCTACAGCAACCATGAAGTTGTGGCCAGCTAACAGGTTATCTTGCAAGGAAGTTAAAACTCAGACCATTCACATTCTTGATACTTGTAGGGTCCCCCTCCCAAAAAGTAACATACAAACTGAAGCCCAAAGGATGAATGAAGAAGGAAGAGAGAGGAAGGGAACAGAGTTCTGCGAAGAGAACATTTGCAAAGCTTTGATGGTGGTGGAAGCAAGGATATGAAGAATTGATTGTGTTCAGTCTAGTGGGAGTAAAGAACTTGGTGAGGAAATGGACAGAGATGAAGCCAGAAGGCTGGAATTAGTGGGAAGGTGGTGGTCAGCCATGTTAAGCAGGGAGACTTTATCTTGAAGGCAAGTGTAAGCCACTAAAGGATATTTTGGGTGCTAGACTCAAAATCCATTGGGAGAAATTTTGAATGTCCTCACACTTTGACTTCAGAACCTTTTCTACCTTGACACCCCCCATTAAAGTAGTCTTGGTTGCAGTTCAGGTTGGCATAGCAACTGATGATGTGGCTGTTTTCAGCGTAGTTTTATTTTTATCATTTCTGCATTGTCAAGCCAGCCCTGAATGTCTGGACAATGTTAACAGAGAGCTGGATGTGGGGAAGAGACTTAAGAGACCATCTTCCATAGGCTGTGGAGAAGACAGCAATAAGTGGAAATTTCTTTTGGGAGCCTAATACCTCCTACCAATCCTTGCTGGTCTAACAGGTGACTGTTTATTTACACCAGCTGGGCCAGGTCAAACAGCCTCTTCTCTGACCCAATGATGTATGTGCTGACAGCAGTTACACTTGGGGCCCTAGAGAGAGCTAACCCCCCTTATTTGAATTCACACCCCATACATTTGAGTATAGATAGTGCACAATCAGGCCACCTGGGTTCAAATCCTCATTTTATGACTTCGGGCAAATTAATTAATCAGGCTAGGCTTCAGTTTCCCTACCTGAAAAATGGGATCTAGTTCATAAGGTTATTATGAAGATTAAAAGTATTCAGAACAGTATGTGGCACATTGTATATATTCAGTAAATATTAACTATCATTATTTATTTGAAATGCACCTTCTCACAACTTTCATCATTCAAAAGCATCAAATATTTATGTCATTCCCAGTAGAACAGGTATCAGACAGCAGATTAAACACCTGTAGTGACAGCATCGTTGTCAAAGAAACTCCCTTGTGGTGTCCCTTGGACTCGCTACACTTTGATATTCAAAATCTGCCAAAACACACAATTTGTTAATGACGCCCATGAAACTACAAAGCTTCCTTGCTAAGGGAGACATAGTAGACCTTGTGAGTGTGGTTGGGTGGGGTCCACAATTGCCATTGGGATCTAGAGTCTTTAAACTTTGGAAGGTCCCAGATGACCCACAGAGCATCAGAACTAATAGATCATTATTGTTTTAAGCCCACTGTTTTCAAGTGTGTTATTACTCAAGAATGGACAAATGACGTAGGAAACAAGCAGATTTCTCTCCACCCCCTCAGAGATTCTGACTCATTAGGGTCTGGGACAGGATAGCTACTGTTAACCTGTGTTTCCAAGTGACTCTAAGTCACATGGTTTCTGTCAGTGTCCCCCATCCCTTCCTGGTTGTAAGAATTGCCTGGAGATTCCTGGGCCCCAACCCAGACGTCCTGAATCAGAAAACCCAGGAAAGAGCTGGGAACTGAGAGACTGAATATGCACATGGACAAGGGCAGACCATATGTATAAATACAACGCTGACCCACTATCTGCACTAATCAATCCAGACAGCTGAACAACAGCCCCTGTAGCCATTGGTCCAAAAGGACCAATACTTGATTAACATGACAGCTTCCCTAATTTTTGGCACTGCTTCCACTTAGGACCAACCAAAAAAAGCCAAATATGCCCCCTAACCAATTACATGGCTACTCGTGTCCCCCCCATCCCCCTTTAGCTGCCTCCAGCTTCCTCCAGCCAACAGCCTCCACTCTGGTCAGACCACAGCCTCTTCCTTTCTCCACTCTGAAGTCTTTCCATTCTCCTGCCTGCTTCTGAGTCTCTGCCAAGACACAAATAAGAAGGACAGTAAACCTGCAGTTTCTTTTAGTTATGAGGTTTTCTTGTTCCAGGGATCTTAAGAGCCGAGTTCTGGACAAGTTGGATTGAGTAAAGAGAAGAAATTTGGAATAAAAGAGAACTGTATGGAGGTTTCCGTGGGACTCTTCCTCTTCCACCCAAAGGACAGTAAAAATGGGTCAATATATGGAAGTGGCCAACATAAGGAACTAGGCCTACTCCACTAATACATACACATGGTGCATGTCCAGTCTATGAAAATTAGGTCAACTTAAGGAGGTGATCAACTACAGAGGTTCTATTGTATTTGATGAGAAGAAGTGATTCTTACCATGGGGGAAGTTTGGAAAACACTACCCCAAAACCTTACTATTCAAAATTTTCCCAGCACAGCAGCAGCACCTGGGGCTCACTTGAAATGCAGAATATCAGTTCCTACCCCAAACTATTGATTTCTTCCTCCAACACATGATTCTCCAGCACACTCAAGTGTAGAAAGCTTTGACCAGGAGCACTGGGCCAGGTCAGTGAGTCTCAATCCTAGATTCACATTAGAAACATTTGGGGGACTGATTTTTTTGGTCCTGGGTAGGGCTTATGCATCAATGGTCTTAAAAGTATTAGTATTAAAAGTATGAGTATTCCTGGGTAATACTCAAGTGCTAAGAACCACTGATCTAGGATGACAGTTCTGAAGCGTTAGAGTGTGTCAGAATCATCTGCAGAGGCCTGTGGAGGTCCAAACTTGATGCAGAAGGGTAGGCCTGGCCTTGACCATCTTGCTAAGTTCCCAGGTGACTCTGAAGTCAACCCAACTATAAGAACTGTTGATCTAGGAGAGCCTCTCTAAGGGGAAGAGTCCCATGGAAACCTCCATACAGTTCTCTCTTCTTCCACATTTCTTCTTTTTACTCAATCCAACTTGGCTCTTAAGGTTCCTGGAACAAGAAAACCTCAGAACTAAAAGAAACTGCAGGTATCTTTCAGCACAGTAAAGAGTGATGTGCCAGCCAAGTTCAGCTTATGATTATGTATTTTTTATCAGCTTTTTGGTTTTGTTTTTCAAAGTTTAAATTCATTGTCAACATTTTCTCAAAGGAGATATTACCAAAAAATTGGATTTCCAGATTCTTCTGGAAGATCAAGTGATCTAGCAATAATAGACCCATGTTCCTGTATGTCGACAATTTGCCAGAACTGCCCCTTAAAATGGAGCATGTGCTCATCAGGTTGCCATGGTTTCTGTCTGACCCACATCACCCCCACTTTCCCTGCCTCTCCCCTTTTCCCTTTCCTTTTTTCCCCTCCCCTCTCCACTCTTTTCTTTTCTTTTCTTGCAGTCCTATAAGCATTTGATTTGATTTGGAACCTTTATAGAATAATAATCCAAACCTTCCTTTTGTGGATGAAAAACTCAAGCCCTGGACTCAAGCCCTTCCTTTTGTGGATAAAAAACTCAAGCCCTGGAAACTGTTTGTTCAAAATCCCTGCACTATGGCTATAGCTGGGCCTGGTGTCTAAATTTTGACTGCTTCCTGTTTGTGGGAGGTTGGGGATTGATTCTATGGGGTTAGCTCCTCCCTTCCCAAAATCTCCACCAGAGGCAAAGGACCCAAATCTCCCCAGTTCCTGCTCAGAATCCTGGGTAAAGCACCTTGAAATACAGGTTATCTCTGCTCTTGGCCTTGGCCCTGTCACCTACTCACATAACACCTACAGCAGTCTCCTTAACCTCTCTGCCCCTCCATGAACTCATCCATACAACAAGAATAACAACAGTGCCTGACCTACAGGGTTGTTTTGAGGGTTAAATTAAATTGTGTGTGTAAAGCATTACTCTGCCACCTGAGACATAGGAAAGACCCCATACAAGAGCACTGAATACTATTAATGATTTTTTTCCAGTACATGTGTTCATCAGAGAGCACTGCCACTGTCCAGCTTCAAAATGGTCATTGTTCAGTCTCTGTCAATCCCAAAATTAGAAACCAATGTGTTAAGAGAGCCACCTATTGGATGACTAGCCTTAGGCAGAGCTCTTAAAATTTGCTAAGACTCAAGTCTTTTTGCCGGTGGAGTAGGGCTAATAATAGCACTTACTCCATAGAGTGGCCATGAAATTTAAATGAGATAGTGCATGTGACAGTTTGCCTGTCAAGTGCCCAGCTCCCAGTCATTGAGAACCCTGGCGTTTCGACTCCTCAAAGCAGAGTCGCCACCTAGTGGTGGAAGAGAGCAACTTCCGGGCTATGCAGGTGCCGGCATAAAAGGGCGGTAAAAAAAAAATACAGCCCCATGGATGGTAGAAACAAAGGTCTGATTTTATGGTGGAAAGCGAATTCAGAAAGAAGTGACAGGCCCCTCATTAAGCATAGGAAGTGTCCACCGGTTCATTCCTGAACCACTCTGCCGCTACCGTTCCCCATGACAACCCCAGCTTTTCAGTTTGTTTAGGAATTCTCTTAACCTTGGCCAGCCGACTCCGCACTGGACTGCTGGGTACCTGGGTTTGGTTCATGGTTATCTTAGTTCAGGCGGCTGTAACAAAACTCCATAGACTGGTGCATCTCACAATTCTCTTTCTCTCTCTCTCTCTCTTTTTTTTTTTTTTTTGCAGTTTTTGGCCAGGGCTTGTTTTGAGACCGTCACCTCCGGCATATGGGGCCGGCGCCCTACTCTTTGAGCCACAGGCACCGCCCCATCTCACAATTCTCAAGGCTAGAAGTCAGAGATTACCGGGCCAGCATCCTAGGGTCTCGGTGAGGGTCCTCTGCCTGGTTATAACCTTGCATGCTCTCTCCTTGGTGGGTACAGGAGAAAAGAAAGAAAGGAGGGGGGCGGGAGAAAGAGGGCAAGGGGCAAGAGAGAAAGAGAGAGAAGGAGCAAGGAGGGGAGGAAGAAGGGAAGGGGAGATCTTTTGTCTCCTCCTCCTCATTTTTTAAGGACACTAATCCCATCACAGAGGGCTCCACTCTTATGACCTAATCTAACTCTAATTACCTCCCAAAGACCCCACCTCCAAATGCCGTCTCATTGGGGGTTGAGATTTTAACTTATGAACTTGGGGGGAGACACGACATTCATATCAGCTTGCTGCTTGACCACTGGCTTGGTTAGAGTGTTCAGCTTGTAGACCCAATGATTTAATTGCTGAACACTGTGCATGTTTGGACAAATCAACATGGTTCAAGCTAGTTGATCTTCGGCACCTGTGGACAACAGCTGTTCTCCTTCACTTGGCAACAACACCAAGTGGAGTGACCCTTTCCCTTGCCAAAGAGACCTGGAAACTGGCCCTGCCCTGCCCAGAAGGAACCCAAACCACAGGGAGGCAGCAGCGTCTACTCATCAGTGCCTAAGGGGCCACATGTCAGTCCACAGAAGTTCCCTACACTGGCCTCTAAAAATGGTGCCTTTGGCCTCTGTTCTCTTCCACTACCCTCACACAGTTTCCTCACTCCCTAGGCAGGAGCCAGCACTGGAAGCAAGATACTCCCCTCTCAAGGAGAAAGAGCGCTGCTGGGATTAGCTGGGTTTGAGGACATCTTATTTTTTTCTACCATCCAAGAACAAGCAGGAAAAGCCGTGCCCTATGAGAGGTGCCTCTCTCCACCCATTCTCCTCCTCCTCCTTTCTTTAGTATGAAAGATGGGGAGTGCAGGGGACTACAGCCTAATGAGACAATCACCCAAGAATATGAATACTGAAGATTCATTGATCTTTTGCTTTTAACAAATATTTAATAAGCACTTACTATGAGCCAGACACTGTTCTAGGTGCTGATGATCCAGCCGAGAATAAGAGACAAGAATCCACCCTCTCCTGGACCTTCATTCCAAAACAGTGAGATGGACAATAAATAAGATAAATAATAAAATCACATAGTTTGTTGGTGATAAGTACTAAGGAAAAGAAATAAACCAGGCCAATGAGAAGGTGACATTTGGATACAGACCCACAAGTGGTGAGAGATCTAACCATGTGGATATTTAGGAGAGGAATGACCAAATGCAAAGCCCTGAGATGAGACTGTGGCATGTCCCAGGAGCAACAAGGAGGACTGTGGGGCTGGGGTGGGTAAGCCGAGGAGAACAGTAGGAGATGCCATCAAAGAGGGACTGGCTGGGCTGGAAGGTGAGGGTCTCATGGCCCTCTGAAATGGGAGCCACTGAGGGGTCAGTAGAAGAGTAACAAAATCTAAACTATGCTTAATGGGGTTACTCTGTGATGATGGGCACTTGGACCTGGGTGGGAGCATTGTAGTGGAGAAGGTTAGAAGTAGAAGGAATCTGAAAATGACTGTCTTGGAATGAGTCTTACAGAGGAGTCTTACAGAATACTTCTCACCTGCAGCACTTACTATTGATGAAATTAATTGCATAATCATTTGTTTTCTATCCATTTCACCTGATAAACTGTGAGCCCTCTGCTATCAGAAACAATGCCTATCTTTTTGATTCTGTGTCCTAGAGCTCAGCACAGTATCTGACACTGAGTGGACACTCAGTGAATGAATGGATGGGATGGATAGGTGAGGGGGTGAATGGATGGGTGTTTGGGTGAGTGGAAAGATGGAGGGATGCATGAATAGATGGATGGATATGTGCATGGCTGGCTGGATGGAAGGATGAATGCATCAGTGCATGGATGGATAAATAAATGAGTGCATGGATGCATGGATGGATGCTGAATGACAAGGATGATTCCCCCACTTCCACTTGCCCAGACTATGGAGTTGTAATTCATTTTATAACAATTCATGGAGCTGGCCACCCAGCTAAGGATATTCCAGCAATGCTCCCACTAAAAAAAAAAAAATTTTCTTTTTGTGGACACATGCCTGGGGGAAGCCAGAACTGAAGGCTCCCTTCCTTTTTAGTCATCTCTACCAAGGCGAGAGACATTCTAAAAACTGGGATTTGGACACTGAGGGGAATTTTTAGTTTGCGTGAAACATCTGCTGATTTAGAGCTTGGTGTGTGGTGCTTTTTGTAAGCAATTTTTACATAACCTTGCATAAAGAGGACTCATGGCTTTCCCATATATAATAAGTATTCCCAAGAGCCTGGGGAGGAAATCTGCCAGCCAAGGAGACATAGCTGAAGGATAATTGTCTGGGTGACAGTGAGAGAAGGTTGTACCTATGTAGGTGTATTATCCAAATACTTATCCAAGGACATCTTCCTTCTCCATTGCCCCAGGAAACAAACTTTTTATTGTTAAACATCAGGCTCTCAGGAGCCCTCAGCTCTGCCCAGCTTGCTGCCTTGGCTGCACCTCTCCTATAGCCACAGGGATAAACCCACCTTGACTACCACAGTAGTCGATGTCTCAGGAATAGTCATGCAGTTCCGACTCCTGATTCAGTCTAGCCACAAAAGCTTCTTCTATTCCACATGATCATTAACAACCCTGAAATCAATAGACAAGCCCATGCCAGCCTGAAGAAATGTAGAAATGGTCACAACCACAACCCCAGTTAAGTGCCTGTGCTATTTTAGGATCTCACTTGGGGAAAATCTGCAATCAAATGAGTATATACTTTCCTTTTTTCTTAAAAAGATATCTGCATAGCAGGTAAGTACATACAGCTGTGAGGGGCTTCAATCAATCTCTGTGTCTTTCTGTCTCTGTCTCTCTGTGTTTCTGTGTCTCTGCCTCTGTTTCTTTACACACACATTCTGTATATCTCTTTTGCATTTATAAATAGCATGAGCAAGCATATCCTATGATAACGATGGCTGGGAGTATTACCCAAGGGGAGAAAAAAAAGTCTGCATGAGAAAGAAACAAAAGATCCCCATCTGAGACAAACGTTCAAGGGAGTATCTTAAGTTATCATTGAAATGCAGACAAAAAAAGGAATTGCCTGTTTGCACCAAAAAAAAAAAAAAAAAAAAGCCCACATCCAAAATGGAGAAATCAATCTATACGTTTAAATTTGTCTAAGTAAAAAAGTTAATGAAATAAAAATCTTTGATAGAAATGCACAAAAAAAATACAAATAGGTAAATGCTTTCATTCATGAAAATTGTTTTAAATTAATATTGTTAAGGGAAAAAATAAAATAAACAGGGCTTACATTTCTAATAATTTAATAGGCTAGATGTCTTGGGAACCCCATGACACAAATATATAGAAATTCTTTTAAATCATCTTACGAGCAGCATCCAAATAAAAGATACCTACAGATGCTAAAATATGAAGTGGGAGCTAAAAATCAGAGTAGGAAGTTGACACTGAGGCTATAGCAGGCTTAGGGATATTTGCCAATCTTACTAGTGAAGAGTTCTTCACAGTTTTACAGATTTTAACAGTTACCTAGGGAAGCATGACAAAAGTCCTAGACCTGCTTGTGGGAGTAATATACCCACATAAGCCCCTTGGTGAGAATAATCCACAGATAATACCCTACTAAACAGTTTACTATCCAAAACTGACTAAAACATGAATAAATAAGCCACCATGAATGAAAATAAGTAGAAGCAACAAATAGGACAATTAGGCTCCCAAGAACTTCATAATGTAGAATTATCAAATTTAGAACATAAAATACTTATTTTTAAAAAGAAAAAAAATTAGGCCAGGCACAGTGGCTCATTCCTGTAATCCTAGCACCCTGAGAGGCCAAGGCAGGTGTATTGCTTAAGCTCAAGAGTTTGAGAACAGCCTGAGCAAGAGCGAGATCCTGTCTCTAGTAAAAATAGAAAAAAACTAGCCAGTCATGGTGGCACACACTTGTAGTCTCAACTATTTGGGAGGCTGAGGCAAGAGGATCACTTCAGCCCAAGAATTTGAGGTTGTTGTCAGCTAAAATGACACCACAGAACTCTACCCAGCATGACAGAGTGAGACTCTGTCTCAATAAAAACCCAAAAAAACAAACAAACAAAAAAAACTGTAAAAGGAGAGAAAAATAAATACTATCCAAAAATAAAAATGGCAAGAGTAAAAAATAATCAAATATAACTTTAGGAAACAAAAAATAATTTAAGTTAAAAACTCAAAGAACAAATAAATCAGATTATAAATGGTAAAAAGAAAATAATCACATAGAAATTAGACCTGAAAAAACTACCCATAGTATTACACAGAAAAATAAAGACTATTAAAGGGAATATTTACAAATATTTACAAATGATTAAGGTACACTAATTCTAGAATACATATTTAATCATATTGCCAAAAGAAGATTATGGAAAGAATGAAGAAAAATAATTACTGACAATTTTTCAAAGTTGATAAAGCAATTAATTCTCAATTCAGAAAGCGTACAAGTATAAATTGTTAAAAAAGAATCCACACCTGGGCACATCACAGTGAAACCGAAAAATGTTCTAACTACTCTATTCCACCAAGAAAAAAGATCTAAAATCATCCAGAAATAAAAGACAAAGGAAAGGAATTTGAGTAGCAGAAGACTTAATAACAGCAATGAAAACTTGTAGACAATAGAATGAGATCTTCAATGTACTGAAAGAAAATAATTATCAACTTAGAATTGTATACCCAGCTAAACTATATCATCTTCTAACAAGAACCAAATAATGCCATTGAAGAAAAATAAAATAGCATCTTCACTAAGAAATTAATAAAGAAAATATTTTAGGAAGAATGAAAATGAATCCTAGAAGAAAAGATTAATATACACAAAGAATTGTGCATATGATCTAGTTTGTGGATTTAGTGGTCCTATGTAAATTTGGTCAGAATCATAGCAGCATAAGGCATCTTGATGTCCCAAAATGGAGATGGGAAGGTGTTCTTTTTGCAAATGCTGAAGTGTGCAAAAGCTCCCCTCTGATGCAGACATCTAACAAGTCTGAATCTTCACTTTAAGAGCAAGAAAAAAATAAGACTAATTTGGGGGTAATTCATAGCTTCATTTTTTAAAACAAGGTTACATTATGGCCAAGTCCTCTAATTTAGACCTTGGTAAAGCTCATGTGCTGAGGACATGGTTTTATTAATCTGTACCAAGATTTATATCAATGAATCTCATAAAACAAGTAACTTTAATGCTTAACTGCTATCATAAAAGATAGCTCTGTATCAATCTTGTAAAACTAAAAATTATTGTCTTTGCTAGACATTCTCCAAATTTATTTGATCAGTATTAAATGACTCTCAATATAAAATGTTCTGTTAACATTTTTTACTATCTGTGCATATTTTGCTACTAACTCCATGAAGACAGTGTTGCCAAAATCAAATGTGCTTTGGAAGAATGACTGAGGGTTTCCTAGTCCAGGCAAACATAATAGCATGTACAAATTCGGGAAGGTGAGGAAGAACATGGTTTGCTCAAGAAGAGACTGTGAACATTGCTCCTGTATGAGTGTCAGAATGAGGGAAAGCAGGACATAAAACTGGAGAAACAAGCAGGTATCAACTCACAGGGACCACATTATGCCATGCTGATAAATTTGGAATGTTATCTTACAACTTTATTTCTACCTAAAAGGTTTTGATCTGAGAAGCAGTATAAAAACACGTCATGTCAGAAAGTATGCAATGTATCCAATATAGTACACAAAGGTAAATTTATAGCTTTAAATAATACTAATACCTAAAGCAAAGAAAGCATTTCATCCTAGAGTTTTGAAAGGGAAAAGAATCATACTCAAAGAAAGAAAAAGGAAGGAAACAATTAGGTTCTCTAATCTCATTTTATACTTCATGCTTCATCTATATTCTGTCTCTTAAAATGTTCTTGCCTCTTTTGCCATATGCAAACTCCTACTCATCCCTCAAGACTCAAATCAATCATAGATTCTATGAAATACATCCTGACTCCCTCTATACTAACATTATAACTTGAAATATTATGCATAATATTTCAGTTGCTGCCATTATTTCTATATGCCTATCTCTACCACTAGACCATGAACTTTCTAAGAAAAAGAATGGGTTTTTCTTTATTTTTATCCTTTTTATTCCCAACTCCTAGACATCTGGCATATAGTAGACACTTGCTCACATGTATTTCATATTTATTGAATTAATAAGTAAATAAATGAATGGTCCTATGGCTCTGGATTTATAGATGAAGTTATTCAATAGATATACATCATCCAATCACTAGGTAACCAGGTCTTACATCAATATTCTGGATCCTGGGATAAATCTTGCTGACATAAGGTAAGTGCCCCCAGTAAATACTTTCTAATGAACTTGAAGGATGTGATCCACTACAAAGGAAGAGACTAAGCCTCAGGAATATCATTATATTGATGTTTCCGCAGGATCTGGGGTCAAAGATCTGTGGCACGGAAATAACGCACAAGCCAGAACTGAGATTGCAAGAAACACCAGAGGACTCTCAGACCTTATCAACAGCCGTGATCCTGGGGACATTTACTGAGAAATGTACTTATTGAGGTTGGTAACTTCTAGATTTAGATTTGTCTGTCTGCTCTCTGAGCCACTGATTAATGTGCAGGATTGTTTTCCAAGCCTTAGTCATTAATGCCTTATTAGCATATCATTAATTTCTATGTAATGTATAGGGCACAGACCACCACTAGGACATAGTAATGCCCCCAATGTAGGGATGGGAATTCTTTGACTTTATGAACAGAACTGAGAAGATGATGTCTCAAAAACTTGGTTCAATGATAACCGGGCAGGAAGCATGATTGAGTAAGTAATGGCATTTTATAAATAATAGCAAAGAGAGTAATAAATTCCAGGTGAGGACCCTAGTTAAAGAGGTAAATGTCCAGAAAAGGACAGATTTTTAAAGAGAGAAAATAGATCAGTGGTTGCCCAGGGCTCGGGGTGGGAGCAGAGATTAAGTGTAAATGGGCTCAAGGGATCCATTGGGTGATGGAAATGTTCTAAAACTAAATTATGGTGATGGGTGCACAACTCTGTCAAGTTGCTAAAAATCATTGAATTGTATATTTTAAACAGGTGGATTTTACATGTGATATGTAAATTGTACTTTAACAAAGTTGAGATTTCATTAAAAACAGTTTTAGTACATCAAGGAAGAAACAGTATTTGATCCATAGCACACACAGCAGATTTGGACCAACTACACCCAGAATTAAGGAGAAGGAGATCAGGGAAGACTTAGGAAGGGATTTATGATAGGATATTCGCTGCAGTACAATTGTTTAACTTTTCCTTACAGAAAATGTTAGGCATATATAGAAGTAGAGAGGATGAGTTAACAAACCCAGAATCCAGCTTTAGCAGTTACCCAATTTGTGGATAGTTTTATTTCATCTAAAACCCCACTCATTTCATCCTACACCATGCACTAGATTATTAAACCTTACATATATTTTTTCTCATTATAAAAATATCAAAAATATACTAAAGTATTTAATACAGTACGATAAACCTCAATAAGTTACCTCCCAGCTTCAACAATTATCAACCCATGACAACTCTTATTCATCCATATCTCTTGCTCCCATCATTCCTGTATGATTTGCAAGCATACCTCAGAAATGATACCATTTAATTTCCAAATATTTCATCAAGTATCTCAAAAGGTGAAGACTTTATTCTTTTAGCATAGCTACATACCATTATCAAACCCCCCAAAATTTCCAATCATATCATAAATACCAAAATACATGTTATTTAAAAGTTTGCTTATTTGAATCAGGGTCCAATGTAGATTCATACATTGTTATTTGTTTATACGTCTCTCAAGTTTCTTAAGTGGATACCTATTTCTCTCTTTTTCCTTGCAATTTCTTTGTTGAAGAAACCAGGTCATTTGTCTATAAAATTTTTCACAATCTAGATTTTGCAGTACTATTTTTAATAATAAAACAACAGAATCAGTAGCTGCCTTCCATCAAAAAGAAGTCAGTTAAATAGATGAGGATCTAATCACCTAATGGAATTCATAAAACCTACATGATTAATTTACATCAGCCAGAAAGATGCAACAAATATTTATTAAATATATACTATGCATGCTCAATATGCGGTTAAATATATTTTTTAAAAAGATACATGCCTGGCTCGGCGCCTGTGGCTCAATGGGCTAAGGCACCAGCCATGTACACCTCAGCTGGCGGGTTCGAATCCAGCCCGGGCCTGCCAAACAACAATGATGGCTGCAACCAAAAAATGGCCGGGCGTTGTGGCGGGTAGCTGTGGTCCCAGCTACTTGGGAGGCAGAGGCAGGAGACTCACTTGAGCCCAGGAATTGGAGGTTGCTGTGAGCTATGATGCCATAACTCTATCCAGGATGACAGACTGAGGCTCTGTCTCAAAAAAAAAAAAAAAAATACATGCCTGAGCATGGTGGCTCATGCATATAATCTCAACACTTTGGAAGGCTGAGGCAGCAGGAAGGCTTGAGGCCAGGAGTTCAAGACCAACCTGGGCAACATAGCAAATTTTAAAAATTAGGCAGGCATGTATGCTTGCAATCCCAGCTACTCAGCAGGCTGATATGAGAGGATCACTTGATCTCAAGAGTTCCAGATTACAGTGAGCTATGATCATGCCACTGCCCTCCAGTCTGGGTTAAAGAGCAAGACCCTATCCATAAAACATATATGTATATACATGTATGTGTGTGTGTGTAGATAGATACATAGGATAGGAGTGAGAGGGAGAGAGAATGTGCCAGTCTCTATCCTAGGTGCTAAAGATATAGCCATGAATGAAAACAACATACAACAGGCACATAAATAATCAAAATGCAAAGAATATTAAACTGTGGCACCTGCAATAGAACAATAGAGAGGGGAGATCTTTCTGGCAGTACAGTGACTACTAGAAGTGTGTTTCTGTCTTGGCTTACTAGGAGTGATGACTAGGAAAGGTTTTTGCAACATAATTTTAATTTCTAAGGTAATCAAACATTTCAGCCTTTTTAACTAAGGTGATCATTTGTTTCTAAATTTTGCCTCATTTGAGATTAGGGAATTCTGGGAAGATGGACGACTGGTATCAACCCTTGGCAGAGGCTCCTGAGCAGAGGAAGAAAAACTGGATGGAATTGGACTCTAGGAAGCCAAAGGTGGGGAGCTGAGCTAACAAAGAAGTTCGGCAAACTGCAACTCTGAGGAAGAGCATTCAAGAAAACAAATTACAGACCATATGATTCCCTTAATTGATGCAGAAAAAGCTTTTGACAATATCCAGCATCCCTTCTTGATCAGAGTACTTTAAAAAATTGGTATAGAAGGGACATTTCTTAAACTGATAGAGGCCATCTACAGCAAACCCACAGCCAATATCGTATTGAATGGAGTTAAATTGAAACCATTTCCACTTAGATCAGGAA